>BQNB010204372.1:0-10695 GCA_026074375.1 Tanacetum coccineum | reverse complement strand
ATGCAATTCACAGTTTCAGGTCAAATCTTTTAAACCTTGGGGTTCAATATGGATATCTTAGCTAGATATCCCCTTACATAAGTAGCCACGCTGGAAATTTGTTCGTTGGTCAAGTCGAGACGATTTTGAAAGTTCGTAGGTATTTTATGGATTTTACCCAAATAGAATTAACTAATTTTGCAAAAAAATGACAAGGAAATGTAGCCGGTCATATTGTCACATAACAAACAAGTTCGTTGGTCTAGTCAGGACGAAAATGAGTTCGTTGGTCAAGTCGGGATCATTTTAAAAGTTCGTAGGTATTTTATGGCTTTTACCCGTATAAGTCCATAAGGGAACAATGGTCATTTCCTCTCTTTTTTCCACTTTGTCACATTTAGTCCTTATGGATAAATTGCATTACAAATCAAGTCCTATCTTGTAATCATTCATTACATCACAAGTCTCAACTAACATACTTGATTATCCCCATTAAAGTGGAACTTTACTATTTAATTTACAAAAATAATAAACATATCCATTAATGTTTTCTTATAAATCTTAGGTGTTACAAAAGAAAATCATTGTCCCCAAGTTATGAAATGTTGATTAGTACTCCATTAGTATTGATCCTTTTAATTCAGGCTATTTATGTTGAAGCTATGGTTATTTTTTATATTGTTAGTTATGTATATCATTCTCTTGCAGATTATATATGGCAGTGTAAAAGCATATGAAAGAGATTTTAAAACAGAGTAAAGGTCAAAATTGGTTATAATAAACTATGGACGGGCTATCATCCTACTATTTTTAAGTCAAGAAAGATTCAAGAAAATTCCAAAAAGAGTTATTGTCTTTAAGTTTTTCTTTTCTAAATTAGAAGTTTTGACTTGGCAACCGACTTGAAAGTAAATTTAGATATTAGCGATTCCGCCACAGATAAAAAATAACACATCCATCAACCCTTTATAACTTATTTCTTGAAGCCAAGATGGGTGTAACAACCCATTAAAAAGACCCCTTTGATATATTATTGTAAGAGGTCTACACCAAAGAGTGTTGATGATACTTACAATATTTATCAATCCAAATCGTTAATTTTTATGCATTACGACAGGTAATTTTGAGTGCACTTCCATTCCATATTGTTAAAGTCATATATGTGAAAAACTAGAATGGGGGGTTGAATAGTTAAAATAAGTTTCGTTTTCATTTTCAAAAGCTTTGCTTACAAAATATATAGATTCCGCGTGCTATGTTAACCACTTCACAATAAGAACAAACAATATAACAATCTAAACCTAAGCTAAATAACAATAACAATAATATGAAGAGCATAAAGGAAAGGAATAAATCCAACACAGACACCCTATTTACAGTGGCGGTTCGACTCCCGAAGCTCTTCTCGAGCGCCCTATACTCTAACTCCCTGAGTATCCTACTTAAGATTTTACCTAATGTCAAACAGCTCCCTTCACGCGGACAGGAAAAACCGATTACCACTTCGCTTACGTTACTTTTCTTTTATCTGACACTAAGCTAAAACGGTCGAGTACGTCCCTAATCTTAGCTAGAGACCAATCTACCACTTCACAATCAATACACAATTCACTAGATCTACACTACTCGGTATTTACACAACTATTCAACATCACACAAATACACAAATATTTACAATAGAGATTTGGTACTATAAAGTAAAAGAAGGAAGAGATCAACTAATAAACACTTCTCTTTTCTTAGTGAATCTACAAGTGTTCTTCTCTGCCACTTGAAATGAGAAAGAAGAGTTGAAGAAGACATAGATTAAATCACTCTTGAAACCAGATCAAGAGATGTTAGTGATCAAAGATATTTACAGTGAGTAGAAAGAGGGTTTTTAGATGAAGAGAATGAAGTCGTCGAAAACAATCAGCAAAGAGGTCTGATTTTCAGCAAGGGATTGCAAGCAATATTTATCAGGCAGAGAAAATCCAATGGTAACTAGTATCTGGACGGCGGTCCCCCGGCAGGTCCCATATATAAAAGGGGCCAAGCTAGACCGATAAGAGAGGCTGCTAGCGTAATTCTCTCTACCCTTTTTTATTTTTTTGGTGGGTAAGGTTAGTATCTGGTATAGAAGCTTTCGTCTTGGGAGGACGAATCTTCTAATTTCAAATTTTTAAGACTTTTTAATAAAACTTTTCCTTTTAATTAAAATTTTTCTTTTGTATAATCTAAATTTGTGAAAATCTTTGTAAATATCTGTAATGGAAAAGAGAAATAATATTTTCTTTTCACTAATCATGCTTAATGATTCGTTGTTCAACCTTAAGTCGATAACTAATCTTAGAATTGAATTTTTAACAATAACAAAATTGTGTAAACATTTTAATTTTTTCATAAACGTTTGTTTTTTACATTTTTTATATTATCAAAACCATTGCGAGGCTCGAAATATAGTATATTAGAACGTTTTTTGACATTATTTGTATTAACAATACTCTCATCTTTTTTTGACTGATGACAAACATGTCTAAACGTTCATTTTTTGATAAAATACAAAAGTAAAAAATTATTTAAACGAGTATTTCTTCTCTATTTCTCGCCCCTTTTTTGTCGAATTCAAAAAGGATGATCGTCGAGTAGTTGTAGGAAGAAAGAAATCGACGATATCAAGACTCCCCTTGATGTATTCTCCCCCTTTGTTAATGGGGGCAACCAAGGGATCGATCTTAAACGAACAATTGTATGCTACAAAAACAAAGTTTAGAAAATACAAGTGCAAGACACAAAGATCTTTTAAAGCAACACATATGATTTAAGTCACCCAAAATAGATTTCATTCAACGCAATCAAAAAACTCATACATGCAAAAAATTAACGATAAAAACACTACAAGCAAAAACAATCCAACAACAACCCTAACACAAATGAAACAAGTCAAGAAAGATTCAAGAAAATTCCAAAAAGAGTTATTGTTTATTTTTCTTTTATATTTAGAATTTTGACTTGGCAACACTTGAATATAATTGTTTAGATAATTAGCATTCGCCAGATAAAAATAATCACATCCATACCCTTTATAACTTTTCTTGAGCCAAGACGTAACAACCATTTAAAAGACCTCTTTGATAATATTTTGTAAGGGTCTACACCAAAGTGGTGGATATTTAATACTTTATCAATCCTATGGTTAATTTATGCATTACGACAGGTAAGTTGAGTGACTTCCATTTCCATATTGTTATATCATATATGTGAAAACTAGAATGGGGGGTTGAATAGTTTACAGGTTCATTTTTGTTTTAAAAATCTTTGCTTACAAAATATGTAGATTCAAGTTCTATGTTTAACCAATTCACAATATGAACAAATAATATAACAATCTAACCTAAAGCTAAATAACAATAACAATAATATGAAGAGATAAGGAAATGAATAATCAAACCAAGACACCAAGATTTATAGTGGTTCGACTACGAAGCTCTTCTTCGCCCTACTCCACTCCCTGAGTATCCTACTCGAGATTTCACTATGTCAACAAGCTCCCTTCCGGCGGAGAAAACCGTTTACAGGTCGCTTACGTTATTTTCAGACACTAAGCTAAATGTCGAGTCCTAATCTTAGCTAGAACCAATCTACCACTTCACAATAAATACACAATCACTAGATCTACATTGTCGGATTTACACACTATTCGAATCACACAAATACACAAGATAATTACAATAGAGATTTGATACTTAGAAGAAAAGAGGAGAGATCACTAATAAACACTTCTTTTCTTGGTGAATACAAGTGTTCTTCTCTTGCACTTGAATGAGAAAGAAGAGATGAGAAGAATAGATTAAATCACTTGAAACAAGATCAAGAGATGTTAGTGATCAAGATATTTAGTAAGAGAAATAGGGTTTTTAGAGAGAGAAAGAAGTGTGAGAAAATTCATGCAAAGAGGTCTGATTTTCAGCAAGGGATGGAGCAGTATTTGTAGGCAAGAAAATCCAACGGTAACTAGCGGCGGTCCCGGCGGTCCCAGATATATAAGGGGGCCGCTAGGCCTATAAGAGGGCTGCCAGGTAGACTTTGCTCCCTTTTTTGTCTTTTTGTGGGGAAGGTTGTGTCTGGTATAGAAGCTTCCGTTTTGGGGGGGAAATATAAATTTCAAATTTTAAGTTTTTAATAAAACTTTTCTTTTAATTAGAAAATATTTTGTATAATTAATTTTGTGAAAATCTTTTGTAAAAATGTAATGGATAAGAGAAAAATATTTTCTTGATCACTAATCATGCTTAATGATTTGTTTATTCATACCTTAAGTGATTACTAATCTTAGAAATGGACTTTTACAATTAATAATGTGTAAACGTTTGAATTTATCGTAAACGTTTTTATATTTTGTTATTATCAAAACATTGAGGTCGAAATATATAAATAACGTTTTTAGAAATTATTTATATTAACAATCTCCCTTTTTTGATGATGACAAAATATAAACTCATTTTTGTATAAACTAAAAGTTACAAAATTATTGAAGAGTTTTGTTCTATTTCTTCCCCTTTTTGTCGAATTCAAAAAGGATGATCGTCGAGTAGTTGTAGGAAGAGAGAAATCGACGATATCAAGACTCCCCCTTGATGTATGCTCCCCATTGTTCGGGGCACCAAGGGATCGATCTTACGAAAATTGTATTCTACAAAACAAAGTTAGAAATACAAGTGCAAGACAAATATCTTTTAAAGCAACACATTAGATTTAAGTCACCCAAAATAAAGTTTCATTCAACCATCAAGAAACTCATACAATAGCAAATGCAACTAATACATTCATACAAAATAAAACTAGAGCTAATACAAGATAATTAATCTATAAGTTACACTACATACTTCATAAGATAAAGAGAAATAATACTACATAAGTCCTAAATGATTCATGATTTATAGAAAATGACTTTTTGAGCAAAAAGATTTAGGGTGACACGTTTATAAAAACATTTGAAGACTTTTCAAGGTGGAGGTAGAAAGTTTGAGGGGATTGCGATAGTGAGAAGATACTCAAGATGAGCAAACATGATTATCATCTCATCTCTTAAGGTTAAGAAAAGAGTTTAGTTATAAAAGCAACATATGTAATTTGACCCATGGTAGTCATGGTAATTATAGTAAAGAGGGTGGCCCATGATAGGTGGTTGAGGTTGTGGTGGAGATGGTGGTGATAGAGTGTCAAGAATGGGATCAAGAGGAGTGATTGGTGACAAAGAGAGTGTGATATCCAAAGCAGGATGACTTTGAAGTGGTTGAGGATTTAGAGGTCTAGGAGGAACATCTGAAATGTTGTCAAGCAAAGGGTTTAAAGGATGAGGAGAAGTTGGTTCATTTAAAGATGGTTGTGAGATTTGAAGTTTTGATTGAAAAGAAAAAGATGTGTTCTCTTGGCTTGATGAGGTTTGATTAGTGGATGTGTTTTTTGATGGTGCATTTGGAGGAGTTGGAGATGAAGAAGTTGTTGTAGGAGAAGGTGTGGTGGTGACATCTTCATCACTAGAGATGTTGACAAATAGTTGTCTAGGAGGGATTATGGTTAGTTTAATTTTCTTGGAAGGGTTAGAAGAACTAATCTTAGAAATGGAATTTTACGATTAATAATTTGTAAACGTTTAATTTTATCGTAAACGTTTTTACATTTTGTTATTATCAAAACGTTGAGAGGTCGAAAAATATAAATAACGTTTTTAGACATTATTTGTATTAACAATCTCCCCCTTTTTGATGATGACAAAATATAAACTCATTTTGTATAAAATTAATAGTTACACATTATTAATGAGTTTTGTTCCATTTCTCCCCCTTTTTGTCGAATTCAAAAAGGATGATCGTCGAGTTGTTGTAGGAAGAAAGAAATCGACGATATCAAGACTCCCCCTTGATGTATGCTCCCCCTTGTTCGGGGCACCAAGGGATCGATCTTACGAAAATTGTTTGCTACAAAACAAAGTTAGAAATACAAGTGCAAGACAAATATCTTTTAAAGCAACACATTATATTTAAGTCACCCAAAATAGAGTTTCATTCAACCATCAAGAAACTCATACAATAGCAAATGCAACTAATACATTCATACAAAATAAAACTAGAGCTAATACAAGATAATTAATCTATAAGTTACACTACATACTTCATGAGATAAAGAGAAACAATACTACACAAGTCCTAAATGATTCATGATTTATAGAAAATGACTTTTGAGCAAAACAATTTAGGGTGACACATTTATGAAAACATTTGAATACTTTTCAAGGTGGAGGTAGAAAGTGTGAGGTGATTCCGGTAGTGAGAAGATACTCAAGATGAGCAAACATGATTTTCATCTCATCTCTTAAGGTTAAGAAAAGAGTTCGGTTATGAAAGCAACATATGCAATTTGACCTATGGTAGTCATGATAATTGTAGTAAAGAGGGTGACCCAAGATAGGTGGTTGAGGTTGTGGTGGAGATGGTGGTAATGGAGTGTTAAGAATGGGATCTAGAGGAGTGATTGGTGACAAAGAGAGTGTGATATCCAAAGAAGGATGACTTTAAAGTGGTTGAGGATTTAGAGGTCTAGGAGGAACATCCGAAATGTTGTCAAGCAAAGGGTTTAAAGGATGAGGAGAAGTTGGTTGGTGTTACAATGGTGGTGATGGAGTGTCATGAATGTGATCAAGAGGAGTAATTGGAGACAAAGAAAGTGAAATATCCAAGGAAGGATGACTTTGAAGTGGTTGAGGATTTAGAGGTCTAGGAGGAACATCCAAAATGTTGTCAAGCAAAGGGTTCAAAGGATGAGGAGAATTTTAGTTCATTTGAAGATGGTGGTGAGATTTGAAGTTTTGAGTTAAAGGAAGAAGATGTGTTCTCTTGACTTGATGATGTTTGATTAGTGGATGTGGTTTTTGATGGTGCATTTGGAGGAGTTGGAGATGAAGAAGTTGTTGTAGGAGAAGGTTTGGTGGTGAAAATAAATTTTAAAGAAAATCCTAAAACGAGAATGTTTAAAGTTGAAAAACGAAGAAAACGAGAACCGGGGATCGAATCACGTTCTTTAAAAAAGTGAAATTTTGCAAAAAATGACCCTACGAAAGAATTCTATTTCTTCCTAGGTGAAAAAAATGAATAAAAGAATTTTTTTTTAAAGAAATTATATTTTTTTGGACTTTTTTTATAATTTTTTTATGAATTAAAAACGGAAAATTAACTAAAATTAAATATTAAAAAATACTTAACATTTTATAAAAATCGGAAAAATTGAAAATATACGCTTAAACATTGAACCACATCTAAGAAAAATAAGCTTGCCTTGCCAGCTTATTGGAAAAAAGCTGCGAAAAAGCTTAATTGGGGCTTATTAAGTAATTGGGCAAAATAAATCCTTAAGAAATTAATGGTTGGCAAACTCATACCGGATGAGCTATTGTAGCACAATGGTATGAGTTTGTGTGTGTGGGGGACGTTGGAAAGGGGGGAGGTCTCAAGTTCAAACCTGGGCCTCTCTCTTTTTTGATAAAGATTTTTTTTTTTAAAAAACTTCTTTAAACTATAAAAACACACAAAAACTAACAACTTAAAAAAGACACTTTTTGAGAAACTTAAAAATAAGCTGTTAAAATAAGCAAAGAAAATGGCAGTGAGCTTTCTTTCACTAAGGACCTAAAATAAGCCTAACTGTTGGGCTTTTATAAACACAAATAAGCTATGGAAATTGTGAAATAAGCCAAAACAGATGGTCACTAACACCAAATAAGCAAGGAAATTCAAAAATAAGCACAGAAGAACAAGCAAATAAGCCAGAAAAAGGCAATAAGTAAAAGAGGAAAAACTGGTGGGTACACAGCCTAAAGGACACTTTTTGGCTTAATTTTTAAAGCATTTAGAATCAAACTCTAAGGCTTATGAGGCATATGGAGCTTAAAGCTCAGCTTGAGGCACGATCTAAAAATGCAAAGTCACAAAATATTTAAAAACAAATAGCCAAGAAAAAGAGGTGTGAAGTGGCGCTGTCTTACTAACTTGGTTTTTTCTTAACAAGCAAATCTAGGCAAATGCAGTCTTAAAATAAGCAATTCAAATAAGCTCAAAAATCACAATAAAGTAAAGGATGGAGACAACGATCCCTAATGAGCTTGTGCTCAAAAATTGAAATGCTAAAAAGAATTTTTAAGGTCTGATAAAAGGAAATGAAAAATACAGTTTTAACTATGAAAAAAAAACTTGACAAAAACGACAGATTTCTGAACACAACAATGGGAAACCAAAATGACCTTAACTAACTGACATAGGACTCTAAAAAAATCATTAAGACCAAGATCAAAAAATGATTTAAAATGTCCCTAACCAATAAGCTCCTTGGACTGTTTTTGAATCTATCATTTCAAAGGAGATTATTGAGAAAAACATTATAAATCAATTTTTAACTTAACTTTTTCAAAAAACTAATTAAAGTGTTTACAAAGGTTTGTTTCAAAGTGAGCAAAGTGACCCAAGTGGTTTTGGACACAAAATGACCCATTTTAGACCCTTGTCCCAAACACCCCTTAAACTTTTCAAAAGTCTTTTTAGGCTGATTAAAAAAGATTTAAGGCTAGGTTTTTGAAACAGATGAAAATACAAACACATGAAGCACAAATAAGATAATTTTAACAGAAAATAAGCAACTAAATAAGCAAAATTGAAATAAGCAGTCTCAAAGAGTACGAAAGACAGAATATGCAAGAATAATCAACAAGCAATAAAGAAAGATCCAATTAACATAAACAACTAAACATAAGCAAGGTAAGCAGAAATAAACAAGAAATAAGCGTACAATAAGCAAATGAATAGATTGAAATGCAAAAAATGAAAAAACAAGAAAACTTACAACACAGGTCAAGTTATGGCTTATGAACTAAGCTTCAAGCTTAAAAACAATCCCTATAGGCTCCCTTGACGCACTAAAACCCAGTCTAGCCTTAGTTTAACCTTGCTCTAAAGCTTCTTTAACAGATTTTTTTTGATTTTTGATTTTTTGAAGGAATAAACCTAATAGCTTATATAAGCTCTTAATGGACTTAAAGCGTATATAAGAGCTAAATAACAGTTTTAGGACCAAAAACTTAATGATAAATATTTAAAGAAAACAAGTAAATTGCATAAATTTAAATGACAAGAAATTTTAAAGACAGAAATTTAAATTGCAATTAAATTAAAAAGACAATATATTAAAATGGTGCAAAGATTTGTTACAAGCTTTTGCCTTGATTACAAAAATTCGACAAGAAAAATACATTGAACTATTCTAAGCTTTTTATACTAAAACCCTAAGTTGAGTTGTGTTTCTTTGCTGAGAGGCTTCAAGCCTTATGCTTGTTGTGTGAGAGAGATGTCCAAAGTGATCTTGACCTTCAATTCTTTCTTTGTGCCCAAGGGTAAAATCACAGCCCTCCATTCCTTGTTTTTTTTTCTTGAACCAATAGACTTCAAGGGGATTGCCAGCGTGTATGAGAGGTGGGGAAGGGTGGAGAGTGATGGGTTTGGACTGGGGTTGTAGGGGTGAGGGTTTTTGGGGATGGGTGAATAGTACCCTTTTGGTTTTGGCGGGTAAACAGGTTGTTCTGTTTAATTTTGGGGCAGGGGAGAAGGTTTGGGTGATGGGCAAAAACAGCCCCTCAAGTTGTTTGTATTTATTGCAAGAAAGGTCCTTGTGAGGTATAAATGTTTTGAGGATTAGCAATAAAAGTCCTCAAGGTTATATTGATGTGTAGCAGGTTTAGTCCAAAAAGGGTTAACAGAGTTAAATTGTTAAGGGTGTTGGGCTAAAGGAGTTAATGGTTGTGGTTTGGGCCTAGTAATGGCAGATTGGGCCAATTTATAATAGTAAAGGAATTGAGCATTTTCTTTACACTTAGAGCTTATAAGTCTTCGCATAACACCTTAATGGGCTGACCCGACCCATCTAATGGGTACGAGTGGGCCCGTTAAGTGTTTCTTCGGTTTTGGCTTCGGTTTTGACCGTTGACTTTTTTGGGTTGACTTTGACTTTGACTTTGACTTTTGTTGACTTTGGCTTTGATTTGACTTTGGCTTTTTTCACGTTTTTTCATTCCGTGCTCGGTTTTGTCGTTTTTGGCTTCGTTTTTCGTCCTTTTGTTAGATATCCGTTTCCTACACAATATAAATGAAAACATACAAATACAAAGTATTTTTGGTACATTTTTTGTCATTTAAGTCATGTTTTAATGGAAAAGGGTATGCGTAATTAAGCTACACGTATGGGATACGTGTCTATTCATCACCCCCCAAAAAAATCCACCTTCCTCATCATCTCTCACACATACACAGGAGTTTCTTCCTCACTCCCTCTCTTTAAAAGGTATGACTCATTTCTTTTTTGGTTTTTTGGATTGGGTTTATTCATATTGTTAGGGTAAAGGTTTGGTAGATGCATTGTTAGAATAAAGAGTAATTAGGGGTTTTCCTTTTGTTATGTATGTATAAAAATTAAATCTTGAAATTAGGGTTTTCACATAATATGGGGTTTTTTCTAATTTCGGGTTTTTTTATCAATTATCTTATGGGGTTGGTTTGTTCAGCTTATGGCTTATTTATAAGACATGATTTGAAGATGGTTGGATTAGCTTATTTTCCGGGCTTATGTGATTATTTATTTTGTAAAGCTGATAATACGAATGTGATCTTGATTTAGGATTATGAATTAGTGATGTGT
>BQNB010204369.1:0-10695 GCA_026074375.1 Tanacetum coccineum | reverse complement strand
ACTCAACTTTATATTTTGTTTGTGACTTTTGAAGATAATCTGTATCGTTAGCTCCACTACATTACATCCTAAAGACGTTATCGTACACACTACAAAAAGTAGTAACTTTCAGACGCACGGTCTTCCATTTGTTGTTAATCATATCGTACGTCTGACGCTTGGTGATAGGAAAGTTCGCATGCATGTGGTTCATGATCTCAACCTAAAACCCCTTATTCTTTCTCGTATTACCCGCAACACTTGTAAGCCTGTAATTTATGTCATCTTCACACACTTCCACGCATAAGAAATAAAAAGAAGAAGATATGAGATTGGCTAAATAAGTAAAGAAGAAGGAAGAATGTTTCTTGATTAGAATGAAGAACTTTACTAAACACTTTCTCTCTCTAAACTTACAAAAACAATGACTAGCCAATCTGCTTGAAATGGAGGGGGTGGTTCTTTTATAGCCTAAGATACTCCCAACACTTACCCTCTTAGAGCAATGTGGGATATTTCCCATAAAACATGTAATATTAGCTTTAGAATCTCGTAACTACTTTTCTAGTCTATTACAAGGTTCGGTAATCCATAATAACCATCACTTCATAAAAAACATAAGGCTAACAATCTCCCCTTATGGGGTAGTCATTGCACAAAAGACTTTTCATCGTTGATGTCGTAAATCTTAGAACCTTGTAGTAGTGGGCATTTCTTTAAAGTTCCTTTGCATACTTTGTGATCTTGGATCTTTGATTTTTAAATTTCTTTTCTTTATCTTTAGCCTTGAGACAATCATTGTTACTTGACGGGAATGTCTTCTTAACCAACATACTCATACTTTAGCATCACTTGAAATACTTGAAAGCTAACAATCTTCCCCATCAATGATGTTCTTTGCATCTTTAATCTTCATATCAATCTTGAGGAAGTTACTTGGATATTTGATGTTCAAAGCTTTCTTTGAGTCTTGAATTTGTCTTTGAGATTTGAGTACGAGTATGTGGTCTTGATGGATCTGGAATGGAGGTGGACAACATCCTTTGTACCTACACATGAATAGTTAGCAATAAACGCATATATGGATGAATGTCTCGTCATTCATCGAAAGGTTCGGTAGCAATAACCTTTGGATTTTGTGAGGACCGTTAGCAGTAAAATTACTGACCCATCTCCTCATTGCCATTAATGACGACTCAATAGGTTTTTCAGCTTAAAGAGCTGAACCTGAACCAGGATGCCCCGAGTGAGCTAACAAAAACTGGTCCAGGTGAGTCGTTGAAGTCAACATGAAGTCAACAACATAATTGAAGACATTATCCATCATAAAACACATTGTAGGTAACATTAAACCCCGTGTCTATGAAGACCATTTTCAGTTCGAAAACTAACCTGTCTCTTTATAGCCATGGGTAAATGAGTACTCGATAGGTTTTTCGGTAAATAGCCGTTTCACATGTTCGGATGCCCGTGGTGAGGCAAACAATTACGGATACAAGATAGTCTCCTTTGAACTATGAGGTTATTAAGAAACTCACCCGTCAATTCATATTTTCATTCTCATGCCCGGATGCTATTTTGAAGCTAACAATAGACACGAGTTTGTCTTTAGAGAATTGCGAGGCTCTTAGAAGATTGAAGAAAATAGTTTGAAAATCATTCAAGTGTTGATGAATAAAGAGTTTTTGAACACTTTGAAAGTTTTGGATTTTCAAAAGTATCAGTCAATTCTCATTATTCCACACAGATTACTTTGCGTTTGTGTTGGACTCTTGTATAGCTTATGTTCTTGATTTTGAACAAAAAGTGTATATGGAATTGTGTCCTGATGAGATTCATGATTGATCTTAATGGCTCTAGACTCTATAAGTGCATATTTGTTTTTAGTGATCGAAGGCTGGAGTAGACAGTCACCTTTTCAATATCAACGATCTCGGAGTGAGAAAGTCGATAGAAGCGTGTTGATCTCCGTAAGAAATGAAACAAACTTCTTTTGAGAGAAGCCTGAGTAGTTGGGAAGGGTTGTGCATTGCATCACTAGGTCCATGATGACTTGTCTTCAATATCATAATCAACTATATGATTTGATAGATTATGCATTGACCCGGTTTATGCCTAGTTGTGTGGAGGGCTTAATTATTTTCACCCTTACAACACTTTTCTTTTTCATTCTTCAATCCCTTCAATTTTGACCAAAGCATCATCATTATCACCATGTTGTGTTTGTTCCGGTGATAACTCATGCCTTAGATAACATTTTTCTCGTTCTCTTTTTTAAGATCTTTTCCTAAGGAATTCTATTCTATCTATTAGAGTGTCTCTAGGTAGATCCTTCCGGTTCTGATTGGATCACGAAACAATACATAACCTTAACCACCTTATATCTCCTTGATTATCATTAGTTGGTCGATCATTTGGTATTACAATCAAAGCCATAAATCCTTTGAAAAAGCAATCAATTACCCTTGACCCGTTCCACTTCTCGCTTATTTCCATTAAATTTATACTCTTCCTAATGACAACGTCATTTAAGAGACATTTCACTATTGTCAAGCTATCATTTTATTAACTTTTTCACTTTGACGTTGCATTTCTACTCATTTCTTTTTTTAAAATTTTCACAAGGACTACATGTCACTTGGAAAATTTACTATTTTGACTTTATATAAGTCAAACTCTGTTATCCCATTGAAATACAAGTTAATTTACGTTAACTCGTTTGTAGAGTAAAAGCTTATGAGGAGAACAATGTTGCATGAAAAAAGGAACTTATATCTTCTTTTTTTTCTTTATTCTTAAGATATATATACCCCCTTAAAAATACAAAAGATTTGAAAACTTGGAGAAGAGAGTTTGTTGAGCACATAATTTTGAAAGAATTTGAAATTACCTTTTTGCAAATTGCTTGAAAAATTTGTGTTCAACAAGAAAAGATGCAAATGTATATGATGAATTATCTTTTCTTGGATACTTCTCTTGAGCATTAAAAACTTGAAATGTTTGTATGACTTTGCTCAAGACCGAGAAGATGTGAACTTTGTTTTGTTGAAGGTGTCCTCTAAGTCCAAACCTCGTTGTGAGATTACCTAATAGCTCAATTATCATATATGTACCTGTAATGAAAGATCCACTTTTGTCAGGTAAAAGATAAGCCAACTTTCAAAAATCAAGCCGTTCTTGATCAGAACTTGGCGCCTGCTGGTGCGCCAGAACTTGATTTGGTTCGGCTCGGTTTTTGGATATCGTTTGTGATTATATATGTCCTGAACGTTTATTTGTCATTGTTAAAACATAAGGAAGACTTAGCTAATGTGGCACCCATAGTCTTAAATAAAGGGTATAGTTACTTGTTCTTGGTTTTGTTTATGGTTAAGTCTATTAAATAGCAACTTACTTTTTTCCAATTTTTTAAATATCGCTCTAGTACATGAAACTGTTGTTTTGTTGGATATGTTAGATTTTTGTTATGTTTTCATATATAAAAGGCTAGAATCTGACTATAACTCAAGAACTAATTGATTGATAAAAATGAAAGAAGTTGGGGGTTTGCTTGTTTATTAGGAAAGTAAATAAATAAATGAAAATTTAAAAAAAATAAAAGGTTGAAGATTGGGAGATAAATGATCAAATTGCCTCTATATTTAAATATCCATGTATGCA
The DNA here is from genome assembly GCA_026074375.1 of Tanacetum coccineum. Taxonomy (NCBI): domain Eukaryota; kingdom Viridiplantae; phylum Streptophyta; class Magnoliopsida; order Asterales; family Asteraceae; genus Tanacetum; species Tanacetum coccineum. The sequence continues at coordinate 7,056 of BQNB010204369.1, read as the reverse complement.
AAAGATTTAAATATAAATTAAGTGTTAACAAGTCGTTAAATCTCTCATATTATAAAGTTTCTTTTGGGTATATATGAAATTCTTCTTTATTTATATGCCGAAAAATTAATAGATGGAATGGTGATAAGTCATAACGAGTAGGAATATACTCGTGCGTTGCGACGGGGCTGCTTTTGGTGTAGCTTGTGTAAGACCAAAAATGCGCAAACAAACCTTTATTTATCACGAACGTATGTATAATGCAGAAGCATGAGCATAACTTTTTATTCATTTTTTCTCAAGCTTGATTGCAATAAAAATATGTAACATCAGAATCTATGTCATTCTATGATTTTATCGTGGATCTCTGATTTTCAAACTCTTTATATTGTTACCTGGAGCTCTAATACAAACAATACATAGATCTTTAAATGTTCCATTTTTGGCAGACCTATCAAACTGATTGTATAAGGCACTCATAAATCTGCAAAGTAATGTAAAACATATAAGTGTTAATGCCATATATGAAAACAAAATTTTGAATGACAATAAATAAGTCAGAAAAGTAAAGTTCTCAAATCACTGTTTATATCTCGATACTTCTTTGCAACAACACATGCCGTAAGGCTACATATCGCATGATCCACATTATACCTTTTCATTCTTAATTTCATATGATATTTTCAAGTAAAAGAGAACAAAGCAAGTGAACCTAAGGGCAAGAATAAAGATAAATCAGCAAACAGTGAACACCGATAACTCAGATCAGGAAGAACATCGTTGATCTAACACGTGCCATAGACATGTCACTACGAATATGTTATTCAGTTGGCCTATATGTTCTTTTGGATTTTATGAAACGTCTCTTTCCCGACTCTAAATTTGACCAAAAATTAAAACTTTTACGCAAACGCATATCCCGGAAATGACCTTATGTTACTCTTTAATGAACTGATCAAAATCTATTAACTTTCAATCTTTGAAAGTATTTTAGATGAAAGTAGACTCGAATACCTTTAAAACAGTGGGCGACACGACTTCTAACTCCTTACGGTTCATTGTATACACTGTTTACAAAACGACAAAACCGAAAAACCCTTTCTGACACACTTAGTCGCCGACCAAGGTTCCTGGCCGCCGGCTAAAGCCCTTATGAGGCCTTTAGCCGCCGGCCAAGGCCCTCTAGCCGCCGGCCAAAGCCCTCAGGCCTGCACTACTTTACCCGACTTACATTTTACCCAAAACTCGACTTCCATAACTCAACCCATCATAAGAACTTCCAGAATTCAATTAATAACATTTGTGGTCTCAACAACCCACAAAAATGTTCTTTACAAATTGACGAGTGATTAGCCAAACACCCCTTTTGACCCACTTTACCCATACAATTTGAGCATAGCTCATTACTACATAAAATCCAGACTTTGACACCATCATACCACATTTATAAATCATTTAAAATACTTGGGGGGCCAACATGGACTCAAGCTCGACATCTAATACAATATCTTACGCATAACGTAATACTTCTGAAATCCAAGCTTCTAATCCATATGCCTTATCAAGGCTTTACCTTCATATCATAATAACCTACAAAATGGTTCAACAACTAAACCGTAAGAGAAATGCTTAGTAAGTAATAGACATAACAATATATCATACATTGTTTATACACATTTGCATCATATACAACACTTACAAGCCAAGAGGCTAAGATGATACTTTTACTTGCCTCATTACATGCCAATATAAGCTTCATACTTCAACATAAACATCACAACTAGGAAATCCACATTCTAGCTAGTTTAGCCGACTAGCCCCATTCTACTCTTGGTCCAACAACCTAATTCTTAAGCTTTCATGCATTTTTTCCACATTCACAACATATAACACATAACACAAGCATGATAAAGTCAATATAACATCTTGTTATAGTCTAATTACTTACCTCATATCTAAGCTAAGAACACCAAGAACATCATCATCATCAAAACCTATTTCCACATAAAAAGCAATATCAATAACAAGGGTTTATACAACCTATAACTTACCTAATTTCCATCCTTAATCATCATATGATCATATCTTGATCATATGATGAAAATTCCTAATTACGTTATATTTAATCATCAATTAACCTTAACCCATATTCATAAACACCTTAATACTTGGTTTAGAAACCCAATTACCTAAAACCCTCAATTTGGGTATATGAACCCTAATTTATAAATCATCAAACAACTCAAAGTAAGATTACTTACATAGTGAAGGATCATTTCTAGAGCTTATTCTTGTCATAATCATACTTAATTCACCAAGATTAAACATCCTCATTGATCATCTTCTTTTTCCCTCCTTTTTCTTCTCTTTAGGTCAACACACATACACACTCCTGGAACATCATAGAAGAGTCTGTGTTTTCCAGGAGGTGACTAACTAATTATAAGTTAGTTTTGTAAGTTTGACTATTTTCCATTATTGTTCTCATAAGTTTTCTTCACTCATATTTCTGACACATTAATTTTTCTAAAACCATTTACATAATATTTAGACTTATAGTTTGATTATCAGGTTTGACTAACCAATCACGTAAAGTCCTTGACTTATAAAGGTCATGGTCAAACTTACCTGATGGCATTCTCGTAATATAATACCTAAAAACGGGTTTTGATGTGTTATAAATTGTTGGGATATTACACCCACGACAAAGGATCACACAACGAATAACCAAACAAGTAAGAACAACAAAGAACACAAACAAGGCTTACGGAAGATAAATAGCAAAAAGTAAATCGACACAAGATATAACATGGTATCCACGACAAGGACAGTCGTGGCAGTCTACGGGATCAAACTAGAGAGATATTATTAAGCTCTTGCAAACTGCACGGTTGTGCCCAACTGCACGACCCGTGCCAAACTGCACGGGGTACAAACACACACACTTGAGATACAATGAGACACACACACCCAGGTCTAAGTTTACAATTACAATGAGAGGGATATTTATAAGTCTGAAACTCGTCTTTAGTTTACTTATCTTACCAATGAGGGATAAGCCTTCACAACTCAACAATCTCCCACTTGAAGGCTGATCACTTCACTCCTCTCCATCTCAAGTAACCTCTGTAAACTTCAAACTACCTTCCCTTTAACAATGCTACTGCTCTGACCTTCCTGTACCTAAATTTATCCCCCTTATTTAGATTTCGTCCCCGAAATCTCCTCGTATAATACTAACCATAACTTGGTCACGTTACTCATCATTCTATCTTAAGACTTCTAAATATTTACCTAACTATTTGCAACAACCTATATGGTTTTGCAACTCTAGCCATGCGATAATACAATCAATTACCCTTGACCCGTTCCACTTCTCGCTTATTTCTATTAAATTTACACTCTTCCTAATGACAACGTCATTTAAGAGACATTTCACTATTGTTAAGCTATCATTTTATTAACTTTTTCACTTTGACGTTGCATTTATACTCATTTCTTTTTTTAAATTTTTCACAAGGACTACATGTCACTTGGAAAATTTACTATTTTAACTTTATATAAGTCAAACTCTGTTATCCCATCCTAATCCATTACACATACACGACATACCATATAAACTTAAAGAGCATGAGATATTATAGAGAGAGAAATAAAGAGAGGAGGAAGAGAGGTGGATGATTACACTTTGTGAAATGGTAACCAACACCCTCCTAACATGCTACGAGGGTGGTATTTATAGTCCGCGCCTTAGTTTAGGCGTACTGGCTTTCCTTTGGCCCGGGCTTGGCTTGTGTTGGGCTTTTAGCCCAAAACATAGACAATATTAGCTTAAAGTCCAAGCCCGTTAAATTCGAATAGCCTATTACAATACAAGACTATTTATAACTAAGATGACTGATAACATTCTTGTTCGACTTATATAAAGATAAGGCTAACAATCTCCCCCAATGTTGAGGTTTTCTTGACTTGATCGTTCTCATTGTTGAAGTTATCTTGATTTGACTCTTGTACTTTGTCTTCTTCGGTCTTGTCTTATTTGTAATGGCTTCTTTTATTCATGCTTTTGTCATCTTGATCTTGAGCATTTGACTTTTGACTTTGAGTTCTTAAGATCTTTAATCTTGCATCATTTCCTTGACTTGAATCTTCTTGATCATCTTGTGCTTTTGACTGACATACTCATACTCATCTTGAAATCTTGTAAACTCCTCTTCTTTATCAGGCTTACAGTCTCCTAGTAGAGTGCTTCTAAGGCTAACAATCTCCCCCGAGACCACTTCTTTGTTTGACTTTGAGGATCTTTGATGATGAAGAAGTTCGTGATTATTAGAGTTGCTGAATTTGACATGAACTTGAGCTTTCTGACTGATTACATTCTTGTTTAGCAGTAATAGTCTTGATGTTGAATGATTAACTTTTAGTGCTTAAGTATGAGTATGTGGTTATGAATCCGACTTTGATGGAACGAAGCTGCAACGACGGAGTTTGTACCTTCATTTGAGTGTTAGTAATAAATAGCAGATATGGACGAATATGGCTTTGTCATTCGTTGAGATCTGGTTGTAATAACCTCTGGTTCCGTGAGGACCAACCTGTAATCAGGTAGATTTAATTTAAAAGAACCTCCTTGACAGGGTTTCCAGCTTGAAGTGTAGGACATTCTAAAACAAATGTATTAGATTCACCATGCTTGCATGTTCTCATTACTGGAACGTCTCAAAGCAGACAACACGATATGAGTGAATCAGATAGTTACTATCTTTCTGATTAAGTAGTCAATTCATTTACTGGACCAAATTGATATCCAGTTAGCACAAGTTTGATTCTTATAGAATCTCACAAGTCACCTACCGCAGTACTGTTTGATGTTAACACTGGAAGGATTTTCATCGTCACTGTGAATACTAAAGAGTATCACTCTGATGTTCTGGCAAGATCATAAAGATAATGCGTAGGAATCTTTGATACCAATTGTTGTATATTGATAAACAACAAGTGTTATACATGAATTGTGTCCTAATGAGATTTTGATTTAATCTCTTCTTGGCTCTAGACTCGATTTGTGCACTTTGGTTTTAGTAATCAGAAGCTGGAGCTGACTGCCACCTTTTTAATATCAACAATCTCGGAGTGAGATGTCAATAGATAACGTGTGTATCTTTGTGAAAAATGAGACAAGTATCTTTTGAGAGAAACTTGAATGGCTGGGAAGGGTTGTGCATTGCATCGCTAGGTCTATGACGGCTTTCTTCAATACCAACAACCATCTTTATGATTTTGATAGATTATGTATTGACTCGGTTATTGCCTAAGTTATATGGAGGGATTGTTTTTTTTCACCCTTTATCCATACATTTATTTTTCATTCTTCAACCCCTTCAATGCTTACCAAGACGTCATCACTAACACTTTGTTGTGATTGTTCCAGTGCAAGATTAACCTTAGTCAGCATTAATCCCTTATTTTCATTCTTCTCCAATCATACCTAAGGACTTCTATTCTAACAATGGAATGTCCATGGGTAGATCCCTCTGAGTCTGGTTGGATCATAGGACTTATACCTAACCTTAACCACCTTATGACTTTAATGACGTCGTGAGTGAATTGGATGTTTGGTATAGTGATCGAAACCATAAAACCTTAAAAATCAATCAAAGTGTTAGATAGAAATCAAGACATTTTTAACACTTTAAGAGTTTTACTTTTCTGAAATACTCCCCCTACACATGTGCATTGAGATTCGAAATTGTTTCGCACATGAGGGTAGAAGTTGTGCACTTAGAATCTTAAAGATCACATTCTTCTTGATCACATTTTAATCACATTTTCTTCCCTTATTTTAAATAATAAATCTCTTAGTATTTGAAATACCAATTGATTAAAATTTGTGACATGAAAAGTTTCATGGGGAGAAAAATGTTACCATAAGATTGCATGACTTATTGAACATTTTCCAGATTGCCTTGGTGAACAGTGGTGCTTAAGACATGAGCACACAATTTTGAAATGACATTGATAAGGTCTTAAAAAATTGTGCGCAGTCTTCTCGTGAATTTGACTTTTGAATTACCACATTTTAATTTCACTAAATGTTTTTGGATACATAAAATTCACATTTATGAGATGTACCCAAAATACATTAAAGGCTTTGGTTTTAAAAGCTCCCCCTAAAAAAATTGATCCATATAAATATGACATTTTTGAGAAAATTGATACCATAATTTTGGAAAAGTATGTGAGGAGGGAGTGTTGAACACATAATTTGAAAGATACCATATTTTATTAAAGGAATTTGACATTAAAGATGCTTCTTGAAAAATTGTGTTCAACGGTTTTAGAAACCACATAATAGAAGACTACTATTATATTTGTAGAGAAAGCGCACTGAAGCGTACACTCCCCTAACATTGTAGTCCGGGTTACAGTCTGAAATAACTTGTGGAAAACTAGAAGGGGGGGGGGGGTTGAATAGTTTTCTAAAATATTTGGCCTTTTAAAACTTGTTTAACACTTTGTTTGAAACTTTAAGTGAAGTGATCTAGATATTGATGTTTAATAATTAAGAAGTAAGAGATGTAAGAGTAAAGAGAAGATAGAGTGTAGAATGAGTTCACCGGGACACAAGTATTTATAGTGGTTCGGCTACAAGGACACCTTCCTTGCCCTACTCCACTCCCCGAGTCACCTACTCGAGAATTTGTTAAACACTAGTCACCGAGATCCTTTCACTTGGCGAAGAAGCCTTCACAACGATGGTACACTTCTATAGGTTACAAAGATGATCACCGAATTTCTCACATACGAGAATTGATAATAACATAACTACACTTGATGTACAACTAACAATACAATAATAAATCACAGCAAGATGATCTCTTGAATGAAGTAAGAATAATCAAGATCAAGACACTTTTGAGGTGTGCTTGAAACTTTCGCGTATTTGGCAATTCCTTTCTTGAAGTGAATTACCTACACAAGATTTAGAAAGAGATGCTAGAGAGAGAGATCAGTTGGTTAGAGAGAATATTAGATGAGAAAGGTGTGTGAAAACATGAGAAATGGCTTGGTATTTAT
>BQNB010204366.1:0-10695 GCA_026074375.1 Tanacetum coccineum | reverse complement strand
ATGATGTCTTGGTAAGCATTGAAGACGTTGAAGAATGAAAAAGAAATGTATGGATAAAGGGCATAAACAAAGAAGCCCTCCATACAACTTAAGGCAGAAACTGGGTCAATACATATGCTGTCAGAATCACAAGTTGATTGCTGACATTGAAAACGACATCATGGACCCAGTGATGCAATGCACAACCCTCCCCTGCCATTCGGGTTTCTCTTAATAGAAACTTGTCTCATTTGTCACGGAGATACACAAGTTATCTATTGACATCTCACTCCGATATCGTTGATATTGAATAGGTGACAATATGCTCCAGCCTCCGAGTACTAAAATCAAAATGCACTAATCGAGTCTAGAGCCAAGAGATCAATAAAAATCTCGTTAGCAAAAACTTAGTGTAACATCCGAGAATTTTTGAAATTTTGAATGACGATTCCAACCTTTGACTTTTAGGGTCTGGCTTGACTTATAAGAACGACCATCTAAAGCACGTTTTCATTATTCGGACTCTAAAGCAATTTGATGTAAAACGACATTCCAGTTAACTTTTTAGTTTTGACCGAGACCTGGAAACAGTCAGAAGGTGACTGAAATGCCCTCGCAAGATTTTAGAATCAAGAACGAGTACTGGTACAAAAATAATTAAATTTCATTTAATTATCACGTTTTATTAAATAAGAATATTTAATAAATTATTTAACATTTTATTCAGTGACGTTTGTTGAAAACGCAAATATTCGAGTAGAAATTCATTTTTTTTCTTTTCTATTTCAGACAAGGCGTAACCGGTTCACAAAATAAATAACAGATATTTTTATAAATGTTATAAAAATATTTATAAAAATATTATCAAGTAAATACTCATTTTTATTAGAAAAATGATTTGGAAAACAATGACGCAAGTTTCGAGATTTGAATCATTCGTTAAGCCGCTCAAATGAGTCCCGAACCAATATATTATAAAAGTTTCCCAAAACTTTCACTTTTAGTCCCCGAGGTAATATTTACAAAAGCAACCCTATACTATTGAACACTTACCATTTCATTTTTAAAGTTTTATATATATATAAAACTTTTATATATTTTTTTCATTTCATCTCTTATACACACACATACATCAATTATACACTCTCTCTTTCCCCCAATCATTCCGGCGAACCCCCCACCACCGCCGGCCACCACCGCCGCCGCCAGAAAAGTTTTCCGGCGGAGTATTCCGGCCAAGACCAAAAACAATCCTCATCGTCGGATCTAACCGATCCCCACTACCACGCGCCTCCACGCGACCTCCCCACCACCAACAGCCCACTACCGTCACGTCACCACCTCCACCCCATCATCATCATCTTGTCACCACCATCATTTTCATCGACACACCACGAGGGTGTCTGTTTCGGTGGTATAGCAGCAGAGGTGTTCATTTGGTTTTATAGAAAAACCAAAAGGGTGCGGGTGGGTTTATATCACCAAAAAGGGTGCGTTTTGATTGTTATAGAAATCAACTAGGGGGGCGGTTGGCTGTTTATAAACGGAAACGGGTGCGTTTGGGTTAGTAAGAATTTACAAAGGGGAGTTTGGTTTGGCTGTCACGCACACCGATGGATGCGTTTGGCTGTTACAGCAGAAAAGGGGTGTTTGGTTTTGTATAATAACGATAGGGTGCATTTGGTGTAGTCACAACCTCAAGGGTGTTGGTTCGATGGTTCAGCAGCAGCGAGAAGGGTGCGTATGGTTGTTGGGTCAAACCCACGGGGTGCGTGGGGTTGCGGGTCAGACCAAGTGGGTGCGATTGGTTGGGTCTAACACCTCAAAGGGTGCGTTTTGTTTGGCAGCGAAGGCTGCGTTTGGTTGTAATAAGTACCCACGAGGGTGCGTTGGGATCCAAACAGCACGTAGGTGCGTTTGGTTTTTATGTCAGCCACCAGGGTGCGTTTTGGTTTCCTCGAGGCAGCCAATGGTGTGTTTGGTTATAAGTAACAGATTAGGGGTGTTTGTTTAGCTGTTAGCACAAAGGGTGCATTGGGTTTGTTGTCTCACAAATAGGGTTCGTTTGGCTGTGTAAAACAGCCATCGGCTGCGTTTGGTTTTGTTATAAATCAATAAGGGTGCGTTTGGCTTGTGACAGAAATCCCACCAAGGGCGTGTTTGGTTTAGCGAAAAATGGGTAAGGGTGCGTTTGGCTGTGTGACAGCCATGGGGGCGTTTGGATTTGGGTTTACCAAAATAAGGGTGCGTTTGGCTTAACAGCCACGCACAAGGGTGCGTTTGGCTGTCCATCAGCCGGGTCGGGTGCGTGTGTTTGGCTGCGAAACAGCCGGGACAGCCGGGGGTTTGTTTGGTTTGATAATCAGACACAAAAGGGTGCATTTTATTTTGCACCATAAATATATTAATCGTTTCATATATTATCAATTGGTTATATGTGATGAAAATCTAATGAAACTTGCGACGTCTAAGTAAAATATGATATTAATATTTAAAACGGGATTAATATTAATGTATAAGCGATACTAGATATAGTTTAGGCGAGATTTGAACTAAAAACGGACTTTGGCGCGTTTTGGAACGAATAAAGAGAAAAATAATTAATAGCAGAAAACGGAACACGAGAATCGGAACGAGATTATTTGATAAGTTAGACTTTGTATACAAAAGATAACAAATTATAATTTATACGGGCGTTTGATATAAAACGGACAGGAAACTATTAAAATCAAATAAACCGAAGAACTGGAGTGTAATCGAAATATATACTTTAGTAGAAAATAAGTTAATTTTAATATATATTAAATCTGGCAGATTATTAATTAAACGATTTGAGCACTTTCGAGTCCGTTTCAGCCTTCCGGCGAAACACGAAAGTTGTTCGTAATGACATTTTACTTTGCCGCGAGGATTGTCTGTTTTAAAATTAAGACATAGCGGGTCAAAACTAAAGGTCGGTTGATCTATTATTTCAATTAATTATTTTAAGAACATTGTTCGGTCTTAAAAACGAAGAGTCTAAAAATAGTAACTTTCTTTAAATATTAGAGATAAGTTATATTGGACGGAAAATAGTATATATACATATAATATACTAAGGGTTAAGGTTTAAAGACGCGCAAGTGGATTTCTCATCACATGTATATATGTATGTATACATATTAAAATATGTATGATTTTCGTCGTTACATGTACGCATAGTTGATTGTATTTATACGTGTATATAATAGAGCGACATAATTAACGGTCGTGGGTCGAGATCAGTTGCAGATTCAGATTGTGGATTTAATTGGATTAAATGATCAGTGGTCCTATAATCAATGTAGTTCAATACCTCGCTTTTTCATCTTTTGAATGTTTTATAACCCGCGAGGGGGATACATGCTTGTCTACAAATTTTTAACTTACTCGGTATCTCTTATAACAAAGTGGATTGATTTTAAGGGATTTTGTGAGTGTTATTATGCCCACTTGTTTTTACTTCGTTTTTACATATATTTATAGGGTGAGAACATGCTTGTGCAAATCTGTTTGCAAACTAAATTACATGGTCGATTTCATACGTGTTTACATGAATGCTTACAAACTCATTTACATGGTTGCTTACAAATTGGATTACATACTTATTTTCATAGCTCGCTATGGGATACATTATTTGACTTCATTTTTGGTCACAAATGCATACTTTACTTTTGAAATGATTGTCGGATTAACGATTGATTGGCGCCTGCGGGGCCAAAGTAGGGGGGGGGGGGGGTATAAAACATCATTACTGGTACTGCCCGTTTCCTTGGAGGGAACACCCATGAGGGGAACACATTATTTTAAATCACTGCCCGATATTGGGTACATACAAGTCTACGTCACAGCGTCATGAACTGTAAATCACTTTTTTGGGAGGTGAGCGAGGAACGTTATGAAATAGAGTCTATTCGGGTGTGAACCCTATTCGGTGATTAAGCTTTCGCCAGGTAACGAACAACTAACGTGATGTCCACGCGAATGAATAAAAAATAGATCTATTCCATTCGGATTGACAACCCCTGTTCGAAGGACTATCTATCACTGGAACGAACGTTATAAACAGTCGGAATTAAGATTGGGCACTATAGGGCCCCCCGACAAAGTACATAATTGTACTTTTGGTGACATTAATTTGCCATGCAATATTTTATAAAAATCTTTGGGATAAGATTGGTACATTTTGGTGACATTAAATTTGTCATGCATTATTTATAAAAATCTTTGGGATAAGATTGGTACATTTTGGTGACATTAAATTAACCATGCATTCTTTATAAAATCTTTGGGATAATATTGGTACTTTTGGTGACATAAAATGGGTCGTGCATATTTTATAAACATTTTACATGGTACTGTGATGACACAGTGGATAAATATATTTGTTGAAACTTACATTACTCATACAATTCCCTTTGTACACTGATGAAAGGATATCGGATCTCCCCAAACTAATTTCTCACAAAGGATGAGAAACTCGAGTAGAACGGGAAAAATCAACCGGACACGAGAGGCTTCAAAAATTGTTGGGTCGATCCTACAAAAATCACAACAAACAAGCAACAAACATCGAGAAATCGGAAAGAGTACAAGCCTCTCTCAACACAACACAACACAACACATTAGATAATAGAAAATAGAGAGAAAATAGAAAGGATAAGCATGGGGTGATCTCCCCGGCAGCGGCGCCAAAAACTTGGTGTTTGAAGTTTTATATACCCAAAATATATATAAAATATAATACTTTAAAAGAGCAATTAAGAAAATTACCAAGTTACCCTTGATAAAATTCACTCTCAAAAATATATATAATATAATATATAATACGTATATTTAACCGGGTAAGTATGATCACCCGGGTCATTTTCACCCGGGTCATTTTCTCAACGACTAGTGAAATTGAAACCTCGTTTAAGCTTGGATTCTGATTTGAATAAGCAAATGGATAATTTGATAATCTAAAACAATAAGTAAATTTGAGCAATTAAACAATTAAACAAATAAAACGCGACAATTTGACAAGTAGACTAAAATTAATCCTTAAAATTGCAAATTAAATTTCTAAACCTAAGATAAGACAAAAGAAAATTTTAGGAAAAATAAAAACATTTTTTTGATTAATTTTGAATTTAATATGAATTAAAAACTAATTTAATTTAATTAAATCTTAAAAAATAGCAAATCAAGTACTAAAAATTTGGAAAAATGATTTTTAAACTTATAAAAGTCTAAAATAACATAAAAACTCAGAAAACTATTTTTAACTATTTTTAAAATTAAAAATAAAAGCTTAAAAATTAAAATTAAAATCTAAAAGTGGTGAAAATGATTTAACTGAATGTAAACCAAAAGCTATTTTTTATAAAACTAAAAACTATTTTTTTTTATTTTTCTAAAACTTTTTTCTATTTTTATTGATTTTTTAAGATTTTAACTTTCGAAAAATTACTAAAAATAAAATAATTGATGAAAAATTATGAAAAATTCAGGAAAAATCTAAAACGTAACAAAGATTAATAGAAAAATAAAAAAAAGAACTCAACTTATTAAATAAGCTAAGAAAAGAGCTTAATAAGCTATGGCTTATAAGTGAAGAGGAAAATGAAAACGTGTACTAGTATTAAATTGTGTGTGATATGGATGGATGAGCTATTGAAGCAAACTGGTTAACACGTTGGGACTATAAGTGAGAGGTCGTGGGTTCGAGTGTGGGCAATCCCTTTTTGCATTTTTTTTTATTTTTGACTTTTATGAAAAACTAAATACTAGGATTTATAGAGGACACAAAAATAAGCTACTTTAATAAAGAGGACCTAAACTGAAACTTAATAATAAGCTCAAAAACAGCTTATCAATAAGCTGTCACATAAAGTGGAGTTTTGGGCTTATTTTTACTAAAACAGCTATATTAAGCTCAAATTAAGCTCAATTTTAGAAACAAAAGAAGTTTTGTAAAGCTAGTGATGTGCTTAATCTATCTATGAAAAGAAATTTAAGCTTAAAACTCTAGAGAACAACTGAAAATGATGATGAAAGTAGCATATTCAGGAAATAAGCCATAAGCTACAAAAACTTAACAAGCTCAATTGCTCAAAAAGCAAAGACAGCAAATGAGCTTTTGAAAACTTGACAAACTACTTATAAGCTACTAATTTAAACAATAAAATCTACTGCTACAAGCTAGAAATCAAAATCAAAAGCTATCAACTATTACCTACTGTTTTTGGTGTTTTTAGGTTTTTTAGTGACTTTAACAGCAAAATAAGCTAGTAGAATAAGCTATAAAATAAAATTTAAGTCTTAATCTATTTTAAGCTATAACTAATCTAAATCCTACTCTAACCTTAGAAACTTAAACCTTGGATTACCTAGCTAACTTCACTAGAATTTGCCTCGATTAGAAAACAAGCATTTCAACACCAATGTGATTGCACCCTGGCCCCCTCTAAAGAATAACCCAAAGCAATGTGTCATTTCATCACCTAAAGAATTTGTAGCTCAAATGACCTGGTTCATAACTACTACTAGAGAACGCTAAGAAAAGTGCACAACTTCAAAAAGACACAGATTGAAAGGAAAACCTATATGATTGATCCTGCGAGATTACCCAACACTGCTAATGGTTCTGCAAACCAAAACCTAGAATTGGCAAGCATCAATGATAGTCGGGTTCAAACAAAGATGTTTTACTTAGGAGACACATAGCGGAAAACAAAAGCATTCTTAAAGTTCAATACATGCACTGTCCTACAGCAAAAAGTGCTTTTACATGCAAATCATGATAATGCTCTTAAATACCTATAAAGGTTAAATCCTCGTGCCTCTGCACAGAATAAGGATGCAAAATCCCATAAGACAACAAAGAGATATATGCACCGTAGAAAAGTCAAGTGCATCTAAGAAACCAGAAAGACAGATCCCAACAGGACATAGGTTCTCAAACAAAAAGACTACCACTGTCCCTGAGAAAACAATGAATCCTAGATCTTGTCTTAGGTGGCAACTAACGGGTAGAATTCTCAAGACTGTTGGTCTTAGGTGGGTTCCCACAGGAAAGTTATTCAACTCTTGCACGAGCAAGGTTGAAAGTGAACCCACACATGGTTCAAATGTAGATATCCATCATATTCATGCATGCAAACAAACTCTGGGTTTAAGTGCAGGTATATCATTCAATGGTCAAAAGCAACAAAGAATTGACCTAAATGCAGATGCACTATACAATGAAAAGCAGGAAAATCTCATAGTGTGGTTGCTGAAATTACTGATATCTAAGAAACCAGTGCCATAATGGTTTCACAAAAGATGAGCTACATCTAAAGACGTTTGATCGCAGCAGATCAAGCCTCGGTCTTCATGGCAATGACGTTTGATCGCAACAGTTCAAGCCTCGGTCATCAATGTCAAAAGACGTTTGATCGCAGCAGATCAAGCCTCGGTCTTCATGGCAATGATGTCTGTTCACATCAGTTCAGGCCTCGTTCTTCATCAAATGACTTCTGATCATAACCGTTCAGAACTCAGAATTCAAGACCACAGCAATGAACAGTCAAGTTCAAAGCTGGTTCCAAAAGTTGTTCCTTAAGCAAACAAGACAGCTACATCACGACAAGAGTTAGAATTACTATTCCACCTTCACATAGCAATGCTGAGGACAACAGGTAAATAAATACAAAATAAGAAAAACATAAAATTTCCAAAAAGAATCTTCTCGACATGTCTCTTGGAATCGATAACATTTACGTGCTTAGAAATGTCGATTAACATTGACACGGGTGTGTAAATGAAGTTCGAGCGAGAGTTTTCAAATAGTTTCAAAACATGTCATTTCTAATTTTCTAGATGGCTTATGTGCAAATATCAGTACATAACCCGGACTTCAAATAAAGGAAGGTTTATAACTTATCCTCACAACGAGAAAATTAACGTTTCTCGGTCTTGAGCTGTTTTTACAAGACATTCAATGTTTTTTAGCTCAAGAAAAAGGATAGTGTACGTATCAGTGCGCTTACCCTTAGCGTCAGAAGAGAAGTCCTCTAACATTTGGTTTTTTAAAAACTTGAACACAATTTTTCAAGAATTTCTCGATGACAATTCATAATCTTTCAAAATTGTGTGTTCAACACTCCATCCCTCACAATGTTTTCAAAAGACAACAATTTCTCAATTGGTCCTATTCTTGAGGGGGGGTTTTCGAAAAACAAAGTTTTAATGTTTTTGGATACATCAACAATGACAACTCTTATGTATTAAAAACATTATCAAAATGTTCCAAACCATTCATGCTGATAACAGTTTTCTCCCACAGAATTTTCAAGACATATTTTAATCACAAAGTATTTCAAAAACTAAGTGTTTATTATTTAAAATAAGGGGAGAAAATGTAATTAAAATATGATCTAATCGACTCAATGTGCTGAAAAGTAAGAAAAGGTTTTATGGTCCGATCTTACACCCAACAACATCTTAATTTCACGGCGATTCTGAGGTCATAAGGTGGTTAGGTTAGGAATCAATCCTATGATCCAACCAGAACCGGAGGATCTACCCAAGGATAATCCAAAGTTAAAAATAGCAGTCCTTAGGTATGATTGGAGATGAATGTATATGGGAATAATGCCGACTAAGATTGAGCTAACACTGGAACAATCACAACAAGGTGTTAGTAATGACGTCCTGGTAAGCATTGAAGGCGTTGAAGAATGAAAAAGAAATGTATGGAAACCGGGTCAATACATATGCTGTCAGAATCACATGTTGATTGCTGACATTGAAGACGACATCATGGACCCAGTGATGCAATGCACAACCCTCCCCAGCCATTCGGGTTTCTCTCAACAGAAACTTGTCTCATTTGTCACGGAGATACACACGTTATCTATTGACATCTCATTTCGAGATCGTTAATATGAATAGTTGCAATCTGCTCAAGCCTCAGAGTACTAAAAACAACCTAAAATGCACTAATCGAAGTCAAAGTCCCAGAGACAATGATCAATCTAAATCTTGTTAGGACACATTCCATTTCAAATATCATCAAATTCACAAGCTGTTAATAAGAATCCTACACAATATCCTTATGATATTTGCCAGAACATCCGAGTGATACTTATGTATTCACAATGAAGATGGAAATCCTGCTTGAGTCAGCATCAAACAAGCTCTTGGTAGGTGACTTGCAAGATTCTATATGAATCAAACTTGTGACAACTGGATATCGATTTGGTCCAGTAAATGAATTGACGGTTAATGAATTTTAATGTAACGCTTAAAACTCCCGATGTGTTACAAAAATGCTTTTACAAGTAATACGTCGATTGATTTTCAAATCAATTTTCTTGATTATCACTAACATAAACCTGCAGGTTAAAACGGTGGCGACAGTATCCTAATCAACCAAAGTCGATTCATTACCACATATTCATGCTCATTCTACAAAGACAAACAATCATGAAAGCTCAAGATTTAAAGACAAAGACTTCCGCAAACTCTGATTTGAAGGTTTCAAGATAAGTCATAGTATGAGAATGTTGGTCAAAGACATAAGATCGCAAGATGGCATAGACGATAAGACAATGACAAAGGCTTAAAGTCAAGATCTCAAAGCATGAAGGAACAAGCCTACAACAAAGAACAAAGAGAAAGACCAAGACCACATGAGCTTAACGACGAAAGCAGTCTCATTGATCTCATGAAGGAGTGTCGTCAATGAACTCACTCCCGGGGAGATTGTTAGCCTCAAAATATTGAGTCGAACATGAAGTTCGTTCATTATGTATTTAAGTCTCGGTCAATCAATTAGTTAACGTTGTAATAGGAAAGTATCGGGTATCGGGCTCGATAGTTAATTCAATATTGTATATGTTTCGGGTTTAATCCCAAGCAAATCCCGAGCTCGGGTCCTAGTCAAATATCCCGAACGTCACTTAATGTGTCGGGGTATATAAGTAACTTTTCCACCTTGGAAAAGTTAGTGAATTTCATTTATAATATTTCATTTTTCTCTTTTCTCTTTTCTCTCTAACCTCTCTCTTGTTTCTCTCTCTAGAAATCTTCCCACACTCTATTTTCATTGTTGATTCGTTATATGTTATGAAGTGATAATCGGGATCCTACATTTACTTATATAAATATAGGGTAAGAATAAAAAAATCATAATTATAGTAATCCGGGAGTATGATTTCCGGGTCGTTATCCCTAACGAGGAATGCAATTGAAAGTCGAGAGTCGTTTTGAGAATCGATGCTTGAATGGAACAAGATTATGATTGGTTTTCTAAAACTACGATAAAATTAAGGCAAAAACTTAAAAACACTTAAGGGAAGACAAATTTTAACTAAAAACGCAAAACGGGACCTAAAAACCCTAAATTATCAAAATTAAGTCCTAAAATGATCTTTTTTGTTTTTATAAGTCTCAATTGACTAAAATGCTAGGACAAAGAAAACTAGACCAAAAACGGAAAAGATTTAAGCTTAAAAACACTAAAAACATAAACGGGATTCAATCCCGTTCTTTAAAAATCCAAATTTTGCAATTTTGACCTTACGAAAGTAAATCTAATTTTCCTAGGTTCTAAATGTTAAAAGAAAATTTTCTAAAAAAGAATTATATTTTTTTTTGACTTTTTTATAAATTTTTATGAATTAAAACGATTTTAATAAAATTAAATGTTTAAAAATACTAAACTATTTA
>BQNB010204365.1:0-10696 GCA_026074375.1 Tanacetum coccineum | reverse complement strand
TGAAATTCCCGCCTTTTTCTCTAACAAACCCATCTCCCACAAAACCATTCCCCCGCTCCCCTACTCTTCTCAGCTCTATATATCTCCCTCCTCCACCTCACCTAATCCACATGTCAATCCCTTATTGGTCCTGACACATCACCTCCCTCATCCAACGGCTACAAATGAGATTTAAAAGATCAATGGTTGAGATTTATTAGAAGATTCAAGAAATTCTTCCCTCCTCTCCTCCATCCTCTATAAATAGCAGCTTAGGGCTCTCATTTCAGTTGTTGTTTTTGTTTTAAATTTTCATTTTGTATTTTCTTCAATTTTAAGCATTTCTTTCAAACATTTTCGTTTTCAGCTTTCATTACTTGTACTCTTGTTCATACAGCTTGTACTACATCCTTTTAGCAATAACAATTCAGTTTACAAGTATTCGTGTTCTTCGTTTTCAATTCTAAGTCAATTTCATCAAATAAGCTCTAAATAAGCTCATTTGAGCTTATTACTTTTCATAAGCTCAACTTTAGTTCAAATTCTGTTTTTAGCAATTCATTTACTTGTT
The DNA here is from genome assembly GCA_026074375.1 of Tanacetum coccineum. Lineage (NCBI taxonomy): Eukaryota > Viridiplantae > Streptophyta > Magnoliopsida > Asterales > Asteraceae > Tanacetum > Tanacetum coccineum. The sequence goes on along the minus strand of BQNB010204365.1, from coordinate 10,146 downwards.
TTCATCAATTTACATCCAAGTAATGATCAATTAAGGCATTGGTATTCATTTTTGCAAGCTACAAGGAGTTATAAGCTCTCAAGAGCTTATTAAGCTTTTTAGCTCGGGTTTAGAGGCAAGGTGCCATTTAGGAACACTTAAGCTTCTTCACTTGGACAGCTTAAGTGTGAAGACTCTTCAAATATCAGGTTTACTTTCTTAATTTCAATTTAGCAATTCATAGCTTATTTCAAAATGCTTAATTCTTTTAAATTCTCATATTAATCCTGTCTCATTTAGCTTCATTAGCCTATAGGAGTTTTAGCTTTAAGCTGTTCTAGTTATAATCTTGTCTAGCTTTCATTTCCTTAAATTCTGTCATTGTTATTAGTATAAGCTAGTAGAGTAAGTGCTTATTTCCTCCTAATAAGCTAGTACTTTTACAGCTTAAATAGCTTTATTAGGTTATTTTTAGCAAGAGTAGATAAAATGTTTTAAAAGTTTTAGTGTTAAATAGATTTGAAGTGCAAATAAGTTTGACAGCTTTCAATAAGGTAGTGTTTGGATTAAGCTTTCTTCGACTCTTAAAGTCAAAGAAATACTGTCAAATCTTTTTACATATATGTATTAGTTCTTAATATCAAGGTTAAAACAGGTTTTAAAGATTAAAGTCTAGTTTTACAAAGTTTATAGTTTAAAATCTTTTGCCAGCACCAGGGCAGGGATAAGCTCAAAGTTGCTTTAGGTTATTAGTGTTCTAAGGAATTTTATAGTCTAAACTTGGTTAATGCAGGTTTAACAACAAGAAGCTAGATAGTAGAAGAGTTTTTAGCCTGAAATAAACCCCTAGGTCAAATGCATCAGCAACATTAGGATTGCTGTCAAAGCTCATTTCAGTTTTAGATTGAACTTGCCCATTTTAAGATCATTTTTCTTGATAAAATTGTTAAAACTTAGCTTTTACCTAGGTAGATTCTAGGAAGTTAGAGTAGCTTATTGTCAAAGTTTCAGCATCTAAAGTTCAAAAATAAGCTTTCTAGCTTATTTGAAAAAAAAGCTCTTAACAGTTTCACTAGAACTTTGCACTTTTTCATCTTCATTTTCTTGTTAAAATTGTTAAAACTAGAGAAATTTTAGTTTAGATTCCTTTAAAACACATCTCAAGCATCAAAGAGCTTCTTTTGTTCTTAACTTTCATCAAGTAATAAGCATAGAATAAGCCAAAATCCAAAAAGCTCTTTAAACCCCTACTTTCTGTGACAGTTATCAATTTGCTTATTTTCTAGCTTATTCTGTGGACAAAAGTCAAAAGTGCTTTTGTTAAAGTTGTAGAGAATAAGCTGTTTTACAACTTTGTAGTTTTAAGTTTTTACTGAATCTCATTTTTCAATAAGCCAAAAATAAGCAAATACGTAGGGTCTATTTCGTACTTTTCTCAAAGTCTAGGGGCACCCGTTTCTACTATAGTGTAAATTCTCAATAGATTGCCCGCCTACCCTTTATTTTCCATTCTTACACTTTCTACCCTGTCTTTCTTAGAATAATAAAATAGTTTTCTATTTTTAATAATTAGTTTTATAAAATTAGGTTTAGACTTTAATTGATCAAATTAGGCCACAATTAGTTGATAAAATTTGGGGCTTTTGTTGGCACATTGTATTTATGCACTTTTATAGTTTATAAAACCATTTTTATTTATTTTTCCCATTAAATTTTGTATTTCTAGGAATTAAATTAGATTTTAATTGATTTTCGATTTTCTTAGAAAACTTCATAAAAATTCAAAAATAGTTAAAAAATTCTAATTCTTTTTCCTAAAATTTTCATTTTAAATTTGTGATTTTTAGGTATAAAATTTGTTAAAAGTCGTGTTTTAGATTTTAAATTTCAGTTTTAGCTCGCATTATTACGTTTTGTACATTTAAATTTCGTGCTATTCCATTGTTTTTAGTTTGTGCTATTGTATTTTGTAGTGTAATCAACAAATCAAAAATCTTTTATCATTCTTAACTCGAATCCGAATTATTCCTAAATTCTCAATTCACGATTTCGTTGGGACACGACCCGAGGAAAAGTACTTCCCGGATAAAAATATACAAATTGTGTTTTCTTTAGTGAGATTTTTACCTTATATTTCTCTTGTTTGAGAAGTATTTTGGAAAGAATTCTTACGGGATTAATACTATAAGTATATTAAATTTGTTTTTCTACCACGAACCAAATTTTGGCGCCGTTGCCGGGGAAGTCGTGAACGATTGTTGAAGAATATTCGTTGAAGTAGAGTTTTGAAGATCCTTCCTTTGGAAGTTATTTTGCTATTTTTGTATAAAAATATAAAAAGTTCATTAATTCGATTCCTATCGAATTAGTAAAAAAAAATAATAATAATTGGATACTTGCTATCCATCTTAAACCATTCAAAAAAACAACAAAACAATCTGTGAATACTTGCGAGGTACGACGGAACTTTGAGTTTTCAAAACTATTATGGTGAGTTTAAGGAAAAGTGATAGCTACTCTCTAAGTAGTCATTGCGGCTCGCTAAGCTTTTCCGCTCACTTGTGCGTACTCTTAGAGACTTATCGTGAAGCTTGTAATAAACGATTACCAAAAATATTTTTGTTTTCATTCTTAATAAAAATTAAAAATTGTAAATTTCCCCAAAAATAATCTTCTTAATCTCAAATTCTTCTTGGTTATTTTCACTAGTGCATGCGCACTCGATCCTCCTTGGAATACACAATTCCAAGAAGACGTAATTGTCGACGATCTCGACACCGACAAGAGGCAATCCCTCTCATTTTGGATCCGATTCCAATGGCCGACAATCGAACAATGGCCCAAATGTTACAAGCACCCATCGAGGGGTATGAAGATGCTATAGTTGTTCCACCGATCAATGCTAATAATTTCGAGCTTAAGCAACCTTTAATCAATCTTGTGCAAAGCAACAAATTCACGGGTAGACAAGATCCCCACAATCACCTTCGATTTTTTAACAAGGTCACTTCAACGTTTAGACATCCAGAAGTTCCGAACACTTCGGTTAAGCTTTTGCTTTTCCCTTTTTCTCTAGACGGTGAAGCCCGAGATTGGTTAGACAAGGAACCTCCTAGATCAATTCTCACATGGGACGACCTTGTTTCAAAATTCATAAACCAATACTTTCCACCTTCAAAAACCACTTACTATCGGAATGAGATCATTACCTTTTACCAAAAACCAAACGAAAGCCTTTAACGAGGTTGGGAACGTTTTAAAGGGGACTCCTTCGTCAACTGTCCTCACCATTGGCTTTCGGAACTTCACCAACTCGATACTTTTTACAATTCTTTGAATTCAAACGATCAAGATGCCTTAGATTCTGCAGCAGGTGGCAATTTCTTAGACAAGATGCCTCAAGAAGGTTTAGCAATTATTGAAAGCAAGTCAAAAGTTCGTTACTCCAGAAGTCGTGCTAATGATTCAAGAGTGAGTACGGATGCTCCTCTTTCTAATTCTTCACTTTCCAATAATTCTTTCGATATGCAACAAATAGCCGCTTCTCTCGAGGATAAAATGACCATCAAGATGAACCAAATGATGAATCAAATGAAAGCTTTAGTTGTTACTACTCCTTTCGCCAAACCGTCCATAGCAGTTGAGAATAGGTGTACCACTTGTGGTAACAATCATAGTTTTAATGTGTGCCCAATGACTAGAGGAGGTTATGAGTACCCGGTTTATCATGATAATTTCCAACAATTTCAACAAACCGCATCGGTTGGTAATTTTGTTCAAAATGGAAATTCCGGGTACCGTGCTCCTAACTTGGCAAACCAAATGAGACCACCAGGCTTTAATCAACCCAATCCACAAGCTTCTAGACCTAACCAAGGATATAATGCAAATCAAGGGTATAATGGGAATAGAAATGTGAACCAAACCAGTCAAGTTAACCATGGAGCTAACTCGGGCTTATCACAACAAGCTCAAGCTTATCAAGTCCCGAGTACACAGGACTCCGGTTGGCTTATTCTAGGTTTGAGGCCTAACAAAAGCAATTCGATTGCTACTTTGAAAATTTGCAAAAGAATTTGAATGTTATTCAAAGGAGAACAAGATTTTCTAAACGAGCCAATGAAATTTTCAGAATATGATGCTTTAACAGTTTCAAAATCAATGGGAATAACAAGCATCAAGTTCAGGAACTTTACCCTTAGTAATAACCATCACACACCCAGGATTATGGTGATGCTAGAGCAATTACGTACTCGAAGCGGACTTTCTTACACAACCGGTGCCACAATTCCACCTCCTCTCGATGATGTTATGAACCTTTGATGAGAAGGAAACCGAGGTCGACCAAAGATAGTGCTACCGAGTACCAAAGACATCCAACATAGGTGATCCAAACATCCTCATGACCGGTCAAGCGTGTTGGCAGTCCAATTTCTATGAGCCTTATTCTGCTCACAGTTGATCAGTTCTCTATCATCAAATGATAATCATTCTAAGAGACCAAACTTCCATATCCTTCTAGGGTAGAGCATGAAAAGAAAGGTGAAAATGATAAAGTGCAAATCCAAAAGTTTTGGGAAATGTTCAAAAAGATTCATGTGGACATTACTTTGGCAGATGCTTTGATCTTAATGCCTAAGTATCAAAAGATGTTAAAAAGCTGTTGTCAAACAAAAGAAGTTAAATGAGATGGCTAAATACACGTTGTGAGTGAACTTGCTCGGCAATCATTCTCAAAAAGTTCCCGAAAAGCTTGGGTTCCCGGACATTTTTCATCCGTGTATTTTAGTGAGCTTAAATGCAAGGCCTTAGCCGGACTTAAGGTGCTAGTATTCAACCTCTATTGCCATTCTTCGTATACACAAAGTTAGGCCTTCCTGCATTGCAATATACCCGAATGACCTTTAGAAAACTAGCAATTGCTCTCTTTGTGCTTCTAAAGGAATTGCTAGAGATGTCTTGGTCCGGTTGGGGGGATTTAAATTTCTCGGGCCGATTTTGTTGTAGTGACTTTGAGTGTAATTACGAGTACTTTGATACTTGTAGGCCTTTCTTAAGGACCGCAGGGTCTTATTGGATGTCCATGGGGAAGAGCTAGTGATAAAGGGATGGGTTATGGAAAAGAATAGTTTTTTAAACGGATGGTAGTCAAGGACAAAGAGTCAATCCATATGCTTGGGCATCTATGATGACCGGGTTAAAGATGTTTGTGAACCTATGAGTAATGATGATTCTACCAATCTACCTATTGTTGAAGACGTTTGTATCTATTTTGGGAGTTTATTAGACAAGGAAGAAGTTAAGGGAATTTCTGGACCCTATATAGTTGTCGCTTAGAAGAAAGGCTTGTTTTAACCAAGGTAAGAGTTATTCTTTCACCTAAAAAAGCTTCCATATGTGGCCAATTTTCATTATCTTTCCAAACAATTATCTTGAGGACTCTTTCTAAAATGGGGGATGGGGATCTTAACTTTAGTTCAACAAAGAATTAGATATAGAAGAATCCTCATTCCAATCCACAGAGAGTCCAAAATTGGAAGAGAGTGTGATTTTCCTACTTCTTTCATTCCTTTTGAAGGAAGTGAAATGATTCTTGAGGAAGAAATAGACGAGTTTTTAAAACATGATGAGTCTTTAAACATGAATTTAAATGATGAATTTAATGATGAGGATGGTGATATAATTTTCTTGGAAAAATTACTTGAAGATGAGAATTTCTTTCAAATGAATGATAAAAAGGTTGAATCTTTTGAAAGAAAAACAAAAGAGGATTTTGAAACAAAAGTTGAACCTAAGTCTAAACAAGAGTTACAAGTTTTTCATCCCGACATTGAAATACTTAACCATTTTGAGAATACCTCTTATGTCGGGAGTGATTATGTGTTTTATGAGGATTTTAGCCTCGTGGATATAATATTCCCTGTGAACATTCAGGGAAAGGTATTTGACCCGGGGATTTCTCATTTTGAAAAGGATGCTTTTAAGGACAAGAGTTCAAAAGAGTTAGCACCATCTAAAGCTCTTTTGACTCTTGATGTTTTTGACCCACTCCACCCACCCTTAATGAACTTTCATGTTACCAAAGCATTTTCTGGGTTCACATTTTCTCTCTTGAAACTCTTTTCTAAAAAGTTTTTGAACCCGGATAAAAAATCTACGGTATATTCTTTCATTCCAAATTTGGTGGGAGTGTTCATCCTTTTGGAGTTTCTTAAACCATTGTATTATCCACCATAATGGACCTTAGTTTGGAGAAAGAGTCAAGCGAGGGGGACTCTATAATAAACAAGCGCTTGTGGAGGCCCACCCCCATGTTATCCTTTTATTTTCTTTTTCTTTCTATTTTCTTTGCTTCTCCAAGGACATCATTAATTCTGGGGGCGAGCTATAGCTTGTACTCGGTTAACAAAAACTATGCGTTTTAGAGAAGTTTTTGGCTAACAATGAAAGAAGAGAGGAAGTTTTCTCTTTCGTCTCTTGTTGGTTGTTTGTGATTTTTGTCTAGGTTTTCCGGATTTTGGAAGACTCATGGTTCAATATTGTGGAAGGACAAAGCAATTCCCACAATTTCCATGATGGATCTCCAATCCTTCTCTTCATATCATGGGAATTCTCCTTTTCTTGTCTTTATCGAAATAACATTATTCTTTTGGCGTTGACAATAGAATTTTTTGTTAAAGATTCCTTTTGACCCTTATTTTCTAAACTTTGAGGACAAGTTTCATTTTTAGTTTGGGAAGGTTATCTTCGATATTGACTTGCATTTACGCACCTTGTTTGAAACCTTTTTGAATTTCCTTTCGTGAAAAAAGGGAAAATGTTTATATTTTGCTTTCAAGAAAGCTCAAAGAGCTTAGTTTTGAAGAGGAAAAAACACACCTTTTTGGTAGTCCGATGGTGAGAAATAGGAGTTAATTTTGAACTTGAAGGAGTTGAAAATGCCCTAGCTAGTTCTTTAACCTACCTTTTGTAGGGCCAAGCTTTCACAAATCCTATTGCTTTGGATTTTAAAATGTGAAGAACAAGAAATGATGTAGTTAAATATAAGTGTATTTGCTTAAGCAAGGTTTATTTGGAAAACCTAAAGCTTATATGAATGATTTGTGTCTTTTTACTCCCACAAGCTCTTAACACACCTAATCATACGTGCTCTTTTTAATTTAGCTAAGTCAACCAATGTCTTTAGAAAAAGTCTTACATTTTGAAAAAGAATTCATTTTATTATGTAAGTAAGATTTTTGGTTTCAAATTTATAAGTTGATTTTCTAAAGTGAAATTTTTCCATTCATCAAAAATATAATTATAAAAAGAATGCCAATGAAGCATTTCTAATGCAAAAGCATTATTTTTCGTGCCAATGAAGCATTCGCAAAAATAGAATAATAAAAGCTTTATATAGTTTTAATCGTTGGCGTATCCATGTTGAGAGAAAGACTCGGATGGGGTCGCAACTAAGGATTAAAACTATGTACGTAGAATCAAGGTTCGTAGGCATTCATCACTAGGGAGCGAGGCCTAGGTGATGATTGCAACTAAGGGACTTTGGATTCTAGGCTTTGTAGGGAAAAAAGTGTATGTTCGCGATAAACCAACAAACGTTAGCAGCGGAGGTGGGGGTTCGAAACTAAGAACAACGGTTGTTTTGGTCGCGTTATCCTATTTGGTGAAAGGCTAAGTTAAGGGGTTCGGAACTAAGAACAACATTCTTATTGCAATGAAAAAAATAATTATAGTATATGGAAAATAAAAAGAAGGTTAAAAATTTCATTTTTTTTTCTCAAATCCAATTTTATAAGTTTTGTTTCCAAATCTCTTTTAGCTTTGAGTTGAGGTTTTATCATTTGCTTATTACATTTAAGCTCACAAAGCTTTATTGTAAAGCTTAGATGAATTTCAACTATTGAAGATAAATTGATCTTTGGTTGATCGTTAAATGACGTGCACAATTTTTAATCATAATTATTCCTGGGGTGAAAAGTTTCACAAGTTGTAAGTATAAGGTTAATCATTTAGATTTTATTGACCCAATGTTCTTGTTTTAATAGCTTTGTTTATAGTCTAGTGAAAAGTCAAGGATGACGAATTTTCCTCTTTTATGCTCTATTATTCGGGATGTTAGCCTATTTCTTTTGAGCAAAAGTTGCAAACTTGCAATGATTGCCATTAATGTGTTTCCATGAGATTAAATGTTGAGAAAAGCTTAAGTTGTTTAAAAAAGGTGATTCATAAAAGGTGAAAACAAGGGCATTTTGGAAACTTGTTAGTTTACAAAGTGTACACTTGATAACATTGCGTGAGGACACGACAATCCTTTAGTTTGGGGAATTTTGATAATTGCTTAATTGTATATTAAATTACCCGGGATTTTGCCAAATAAAAGCCAATAAAATGCCAAAAGAATAGAAAAATGTGTGCTTTTGTGTCTATTGTGCAGGAAAGGATAAAAAGGACAAAAAGAAGAAAAACCAGTCAAAAACCGACAAGAAACGGGAAAAGACAAGTCAAGAGTGAAGAAACATCCAAAGATCAAAGCCGGATCAGCCGATACAGCAAGAATGAAAGTCAAAAGCCAAAAATCAAAGCCAAGGACTAATAATGACAAGTGTGCAAACATTCAAAGGCTTACTTGGAAGTTTTGAAGTCAAAGGGCCAAATTTGCAAAAAGAAGAAAGGTTGTTTATAAAGGAAGAAAAAGAAATAGAAAGAACAAGGACTGATATTGCCATTTCTAAACCTATTTCTACACTACACTTAAACGGGGCAAAGGCAGGGACCATTTATGTCATCTTTTCATAGATTCAAACAGAAAGCGCGTTTTTTGTAACAACTCCAACAACCCAAACTGCTTTTCCCGCCTTTTTTCCCACAAACCCAACTTCGCGAATTTCTCACCCCCGCTCCTCTATAAACACTCGAACTAGTTCATAAGCCTTCCCCACCTCACCTAGACCACGTGGCATCATTTCATTGGCCCGAACACCTCACACCAATGATCAAACGGCCACAAATGAGTTAAGAATGATCAACGGCTGAGATTGAATGGAAGATTCAAGAAACTCTCTCCTCTCCTCTTCAATCCTCTATAAATAGAAGCTCTAGGTTTCATTTTTCAGTTGTTGTTTTTTGTTTTAAATTTTCACTTTGTATTTTCTTCAATTTTAAGCATTTCTTTCAAACATTTTCGTTTTCAGCTTTCATTACTTGTACTCTTGTTCATACAGCTTGTACTACATCCTTTTAGTAATAACAATTCAGTTTACAAGTATTCGTGTTCTTCGTTTTCAATTCTAAGTCAATTTCATCAAATAAGCTCTAAATAAGCTCATTTGAGCTTATTACTTTTCATAAGCTCAACTTTAGTTCAAATTCTGTTTTTAGCAATTCATTTACTTGTTTTCATCAATTTACATCCAAGTAATGATCAATTAAGGCATTGGTATTCATTTTTGCAAGCTACAAGGAGTTATAAGCTCTCAAGAGCTTATTAAGCTTTTTAGCTCGGGTTTAGAGGCAAGGTGCCATTTAGGAACACTTAAGCTTCTTCACTTGGACAGCTTAAGTGTGAAGACTCTTCAAATATCAGGTTTACTTTCTTAATTTCAATTTAGCAATTCATAGCTTATTTCAAAATGTTTAATTCTTTTAAAATTCTCATATTAATCCTGTCTCATTTAGCTTCATTAGCCTATAGGAGTTTTAGCTTTAAGCTGTTCTAGTTATAATCTTGTCTAGCTTTCATTTCCTTAAATTCTGTCATTGTTATTAGTATAAGCTAGTAGAGTAAGTGCTTATTTCCTCCTAATAAGCTAGTACTTTTACAGCTTAAATAGCTTTATTAGGTTATTTTTAGCAAGAGTAGATAAAATGTTTTAAAAGTTTTAGTGTTAAATAGATTTGAAGTGCAAATAAGTTTGACAGCTTTCTCTTAAGGGAGTGTTTGGATTTAGCCTTATTTGACTCAAAAAGTCAAATATAGTTTGTCAATTCTTTCCTATTAGCTGAGTTAGGTTATATAACAAGGATTTAAACAGTTTCTAAAAGCTAGTTGTTTGAATTCCAAAATAGTTAGCACAAAATTACTTTGCTAGCACCAGGGCAATTTTCAAGCTGTGATAAGTTTTAGATTTTAGGATATTAAAAGCAACTTAGAGTTCAAAGTTGTTTTGT
>BQNB010204363.1:0-10696 GCA_026074375.1 Tanacetum coccineum | reverse complement strand
TTAAGGCCAGGAGTGGGATTTGCATTACTATTTTTCTCTATTAAGCGAGAGATTTTCTCCTTTAATTCGCGAATCGTATTGCCTCGACTTTAAATCTGTTCATTTAGTTTCCCAATCACAAACAGTGAATCAAATGAAGGAGCATCCGAATACGTCACTTGGGAAAATCTAGACACATTTAATACAGAATCAGTTGCAGTATAAAACACATCTTTGGACAAGCATTCAGCAATTAAGTTCTCATTTGTGATGAGAAGGTTTTTCTATTCAATCTCACCACTCATTAAATCTATCTCATTCTGGTCTACCTCGGCTTCCAAATTTTCAATTGAAAAATGGAATTACTTCGGTTAAGTAACACCGTTTTGTTTGTTCAAAACCCCTTTCCCCTTCAGTTATGCCCGTTGGAGTGATACGCTTTTTACAAGTTTTCTCAAAGTCCCAAAATAGTTGAGTAATTACATACAGACCAATATTTACTTGACTTGTAGTTGGAAGCGTTCGAGGGACCAGATGGACCGGTGTATTGGGAGGATACACAGTCGCAGGTGGCAGGACAGGCAGGGGTGGGGCATTGGCCTTTAGCTCTTCGGCCTTTCGTTTTTCTAGATCTATTGACCAAAATACTTGCTCAGGTGTCAGTTGAGTCTGAGGGGTGAATGTTGCCATAAAATTTTCTTTTGAGTAATTAGGGGGTGTAATGTTAACCCTCTTTTCCACACACGCAGAATCATTCATTTTCGCATGCAGTTTATTTCTTGTAGTCTCTGCTAACTCTAGGTCTTCCTCAGACGATGGAACAATTACCGGCACATGATGAGTCTTAAGAAGTTCTTCACCATCATATAGTGCCGGTTGGGCCTTTTTGGCCTGTCTGAGGTAAAAAGGGTTCTGGGCACCTAGCGCAGTTTTAGTCTTTTGGTCATACACCAGAGTAGGATTTAACATCATGTGGACAGTTTGAATGGATTGATCTTGTGAGTGAAGCTTATTCTCAAGTTTATCGTTAAGGTGTTTCAGATTGGAAAAATCAGTCAGGAATTTGGACTCTTTCTGTTTAAACTCTTGTTTCAAAGTCGTTACAGTTTCTTCAATTATCTTGTTGTTTTCCATAGTTGAATTAAGTTGCAACTTGACAGAATGAAGTTCCTTTTTAAGATTTTCTTCCGTTTTATTATGATTTTGAATAAGCATATGCATTTGATCATCCATTCGCTGTTCACGTTCAGTCAATGCAAACTTAGCAGGTTGCTCATAAATGGCAACTTGTTCCTTGTAGATCTTAATTTCAATGGCTATTGGGTCATGAGGAACGAACGCATCATTATCAGACGACACACATACATTATTTAGAGTGGAAGATGCACAACTTGGTACAACAGAAATATTATAGACCAAAAAATATTGTTCATATGGAATAACATTGTTGTTATCCATATAGACACTAGTTGAGTCAATAACATTTGCCTGTTGTACTTTATTATGAATCTCATGTTCGTCCTGATTAGTAACACTATGATCAATACCATTCTCCAGAGTATGTACCTCATATAAGATTGATGCATTAGATGGACCAGCTTGTGGATTTGCTGACCTGACTGAGGACAAATTGGCCATGAATATAGTCTGAGCAGTCAGTTCATCATCAACATCTGAATCAAAAGCATCACATTCATTTGCTTGGAAAATATTGTCCTCATTCAGAGCTAAGTCTTGGACTGGTTGATTATCCACATCTGCATCAAAGGTGTTTCCCTGTTCACCAGCCAGAAAGAGTAGTTCCTCTTCATCCAAAACTGCACCATTCTCTTAGGATTGCATCAGCAGCATTTTGTCCTTGAAATAATCAGAATTCTGTAGACGCTTCAGCTGAGTATAGTTCCTTGCAATATGTCCAAACCCATTACAGTTATAACACTTGATCGGTTTTCCTTGACCTGCATTGGCATTCCCAGCTCTATTATGTGCCCCCCATTGCATGCAGCACCATTTCCCCAAGCAACATACCTCTGATTTTGATTCTGATTCTGTCGCCCTTGAACATTCTGAATGACAACCCGACCATCTTGAATGGTTGCTTGATTTTGGGTGTTAGAAGAGGCTCGAACTTGATTGTTCGTATGAGGAAGTGTAGCTCTGAATGATTGGGCAAGAAGTTCCATTTGTTTGGTTAGGTTGTCAAGTATTTCATTAGTTTGGGTGTATCCAGAATCAATTTGTGATGTTTCAGGGAATTGTGGATATTGTAGTGATTGAGGGCTTATTGATGAAGAAGGATATTGATGAGACTGGACATGTGATGATTGGGCATGAGGTTGAACCGTTAACACAAATGCAAGTTGATCATTTGTAGCAGGAGTGATTCTTTTAATAATCAGTCGATCTTGTGCATCATGCTTCTCATGTTGTTTTAAGTATGCATACAGCTGTTCGTGATTTGTCTCTTTTAGACCTTTGTTGAGTTTAACGGCTGTCACGAACCTATCCCATTCAGGTGACATATTGTTCACAAACTTGGAGTTCAGTTGAATGTTAGGCATTGTCATTCTGATATTCCTCATGTCGTTGACCAGCTTGTGAAAGCGAACATAGTACTCATTGATGTTTTCACCTGGAAGCATCTTGAACCTCTCAAACTCATCGTACAACTGAGATTCTCTGTCTTCTTTTGTGAGCTCAGAACCTGCAAGAAGCATTTTGACGTTGTCCCAAATTGCTTTTGCTTCAATGTTGTGATTGATGAGCTTGTAGATATCTTTGGGTAATCCTTGAAGCACAATATTGGTGGCACGGACATCTGCATCGTATCGTTTCTTCTCTGTGTCACTGAGATCCTCATATGTACGAGGCCTTTCTGGTCCAAGAAGGACACCTCCCTCAGGGGTAGTTCCGAGTGTATCCCTTGTGGTTCCAAGCTCAAATGGTCCTTGATCAATCGACTAAAGAATTTGCAATCCATTTTCCTTTCCCCTACAGTACAATCGGATTCGTTGTGACCATGATTCGTAATCAGTCCTATCGAGCATAGGAGGGCGAGTATTAGAACAGGCCACTTGAATATCATCTGAATTATTGGACATGGTTGATTACTTGTATTATGATAAACTTTGGATCGATACAATGATTAGTGATTGTATGTTAAAAGTGATGATTGTTTGTTGATTTAGGTGATATGTTGTTTGTTTTTGGTTTGGTTTGGTTCAATTAAGTCTACGAAATGTATTACACAAGTCTCCATCAGGAAATCTTAGACAAAACGAAGTGATGTGTCCTAGACAAAACGCAGTCAAGAGTCTTAGACAAAATGCAATGAAGAAAATTTTTTGCCAGAAATTCTTTCCACCAAAACGCAATAATGGTCTTCAACTTGGGACAAAACGCAAGGTAAAAAACGCAGTGAGTAGGAGACAATACGCAGTGAAGTGTCTTAGGCAAAAGGCAATCAACCCTTGAGACAAAACGCAATCAAGGTTATGATTGGGTAGAGTTTCTCTTAGTCAAAACGCAATGAGGGTCTTCAACTTGAGACAAAATGCAATACTCAAAACGCAACCTGCAGTGTTAACCAAAAACCAATACACAAAAACGTAACTGGCAAATCAAAACTGCTGTACTACACTAGAAGACAAACCATAGTATACTATTCTCTGATAAAACGCAGAGACAAAACGCAATTAAGAAATTGCCAGTGAGACAAAACACAGTCAAGAAAAATACAAACTTTTTCATCTAAAAACACCTAAAAATCACCCTTTTGAACGTTTTTGCTTGGTTTATTTTTCACAACTTGATCCTAGAAGGCTATTACAACATTAAAATCACTGACTTTAACAACACAAATGTAAGAATCAAAGAGTGCTAAGAAAAAGCCCATAAACCTTCAAAAACCAAACTTTTGATCTAAACTAACCAAGAAAACGCACACACAATCTATCTAATCATCCCATGGGCTCTGATACCAATTGTAGTATATTGAATATTACAATACCAGCCTAGGAATGATGGTTGGCCGATTCTAGAGAGAGAAAGTGGGAAGTTCTAGAGAGAGAAAATCACTTAGTGTGTGTATATGATAAAATGAACATCCAACCCATCCCATGGCTAGAAAGGGGGTTTAAATACATGAGTTTTATGCCCCTAAGTGGGCTATGGTGTAGGCTAACATGTGGGTAAAGACCCAGCCTAACACCACAAGTCATACGCTTACGGTTAAACTACGAGCTATACTATTCTATACAATATACGGGGTGACCGAGTCTTTTTCTTAAACCTAACACTACAGATGATCCTGTCCCTTCAAGCTAAGAATACAAAGGCATATGAGACTGATGAGTCTGCTTCTACACCACCCACCTCTCCACACCATATCATCTTGTCTTTTGAGACCAAATCTCGTGCATTACGGATGTCTATTTAACACCATACTCCACGATCACCATCTGCTAAGGCATGCATTACCGAGTTTGCTGCTGCACTACCTTTATCATCACTACCACTAGAGAATGTTAAGTCACTTAAAGATAACATAAGAGTCTAGCATCTAGAATCTTGAGACTGGTTGATTATCCACATCTGCATCAAAGGTGTTTCCCTGTTCACCAGCCAGAAAGAGTAGTTCCTCTTCATCCAAAACTGTACCATTCTCTTAGGCTTACATCAGTAGCATTTTGTCCTTGAAATAATTAGAATTCTATAGACGCTTCGGCTGAGTACAGTTCCTTATAATATGTCCAACCCCATTATAGTTATAACACTTGACCGGTTTTCCTTGACCTGCATTGGCATTCCCAGCTCTATTATGTGCCCCCCATTGCCTGCAGCACCATTTCCCCAAGCAACATACCTCTAATTCTGATTCTGATTCTGTCGCCCTTGAACATTTTGAATGACAACCCGACCATCTTGAATGGTTGCTTGATTTCGGGTGTTAGAAGGGGCTCAAAGTTAATTGTTCGTCTGAGGAAGTGTAGCTCTGAATGATTAGGCAAGAAGTGCCATTTGTTTGGTTAGGTTGTCAAGTATTTCATCAGTTTGGGTGTATTCGGAATCAATTTGTGATGTTTCAGGGAATGGTAGATATTGTAGTGATTGAGGGTTTGTTGATGAAGAAGGATATTGATGAGACTGGACATGTGATGATTGGGCATGAGGTTGAACCGTTGACATAAATGCATGTTGATCATTTGTAGCAGGAGTGATTCTTTTAATAATCAGTCGATCTTGTGCAGCATGCTTCTCATGTTGTTTTAAGTATGCATACAACTGTTCATGATTTGTCTCTTTCAAACTATTGTTGAGTTTAACGGCTGTCATGAACCAATCCCATTCAGGTGACATATTGTTCACAAACTTGGAGTTTAGTTGAATGTTAGGCATTGTCATTCTGATATTCCTCATGTCGTTGACCAGCTTGTGAAAGCGAACATAGTACTCATAGATGTTTTCACCTGGAAGCATCTTGAACCTCTTAAACTCATCGTACAACTAAGATTCTCTGTCTTCTTTTTTGAGCTCAAAACCTGCAAGAAGCATTTTGACGTTGTCCCAGATTGCTTTTGCTTCAATGTTGTGATTGATGAGCTTATAGATATCTTTGGGTAATCCTTGAAGCACAATATTGGTGGCATGGACATCTGCATCGTATCGTTTCTTCTCCGTGTCACTGAGATCCTCATATGTACGAGGCCTTTCTGGTCCAAGAAGGACACCTCCCTCAGGGGTAGTTCTGAGTGTATCCCTTGTGGTTCCAAGCTCAAATGGTCCTTGATCAATCGACTGAAGAATTTGCAATCCATTTTCCTTTCCCCTACAGTACAATCGGATTCGTTGTGACCATGATTCGTAATCAGTCCTATCGAGCATAGGAGGGCGGGTATCAGAACCGGCCGCTTGAATATCATCTGAATTACTGGACATGGTTGATTACTTGTATTATGATAAACTTTGGATCGGTACAATGATTAGTGATTGTATGTTAAAAGTGATGATTGTTTGTTGATTTAGGTGATATGTTGTTTGTTTGTGGTTTGGTTTGGTTTAAATAAGTTTACGAAATGTAATACACAAGTCTCAGTCTGGAAGTTAAGACAAAACGCAATGATGAGTCCTAGACAAAACGCAGTCTAGAAACTTAGACAAAACGCAATGGAGAAATTTTTTTGCCAGAGATTCTTTCCACCAAAACGCAATAAGGGTCTTCAACTTTAGACAAAACGCAGAGCCAAAACGCAACCCCTAATAAGATAAAACGCAGTACTGTTGTACTTTACAAAACGACAAAAACATCAATCAACCCTAGAGACAAAACCAGCAATCAAGGTTATAATTGGGCAGAATTTCTCTTAGTCAAAAACGCAAATTGAGGTCGACACCTTGGAGACAAAACGCAATACACAAAATGCAACCTGCGGTTTAACCAAAAACGCAAATACACAAAACGACAACTGTTGTACTTACACTAAAGACAAAACGCAAAAAGTGTTACTATTCTCTGACAAAACGCAAGACAAAACGCAAACTAAGAAATCGCTAGTGAGATAAACAAAACCGCAGGCAAGAAAAATACGAACTTTTTCCCCTAAAAACAACTCCTAAAAATCCACCCTTTTGAACGTTTTTAGCTTGGTTTCTTTTGGCACAAGACTTGATCCTAGAGAGCTATTACAACATAAAAAACACTACCTATAACACCAAACTAAATGTGAGAATCAAAGAGTGCCAAGAAAAAGAGCATAAACCTTCAAAAACCAAACTTTTGATCTAAAACTAACCAAGAAAACGGCACACACAACTAGTCTAATCATCCATGTCTTCTGATAAACCAATGTAAGATATTGGATATCATAACACAAGCCTAGGAATAGATGGGTTATCCTGATTTATTTTTTATTAGAGAGAGAAAGTGACTATCAAGTGAGAGAAACACTTTAAGTGTGTGTATTATGAAATGAACAACCAACCCTTCCCATGGGCTGAAAGTGTTTATAAATACATAGTTTATGCCCCTAAGTGTGCTATGGTAGGTGGGACTAACATGTGGGTAAAGCCCCGGCCCAACACATAATGTCATAACGCTTAGAATTCAACTACGAAGTTCTATGCAATACTAGGACAGTACACGGGGTTTGACCGAGTCTTTTTCTTAAACCTAAAGTTTTAAACTAAAGTCCTGATATGCATGATATCCTTGTTAAATAATATGTCAACACGATATTAATTTAGAGACTTAATAAAAACTGGGCGTCTCTGCTTAAGTCAAGGGAAAATGCTGTACATAATGCATCGGGTCCCAATAGCGGAGTTCGCGGTAATAAATTGTAAGTGCCGACGAATTCGCTAAACCTATCTAAGAAAAGTCTCGGACTGGTAAACCTAAGTTGGACACTTATTATAACCAAAAGGATTTGTTTTAAAACAATCTTAACAAAACCATTGTATGAATACATGGCATAAATTAATTACGTAAAACGAGCCAACGTTAGAAAAAAATTCATTTTTACTAACTGGTAAAAAAAAATAAGATTAGGTAAACTATGAGTTTTGAAAAGTTTTTCCCTAAGTAATCTTAGATTATTGCAGCCACCTATAATTGTTACACTACTTACTCATACCTTGCAGGCAGCTACAACAACGCGTAATGTCTGTGGGTGCCAAGCTGGACTCGAGATGAATTAATTACTAAGTTTATTAGCCGTAAGCTATAGCAAAGATCAATGAATTTGAGGTGCCACTTGGCTTAATATGGTTCGGTCTACTGTAATTACCCCACAACTTTACCCAAGGCTGCCGAAGATACTAATTATGCCCATAGGTGTAAGAGATTAGCCATAGATGATGTTGCACCAAAGGTAATTAATTGGTAAAATAACCTACCTACAAGCCATCGACAAGGAAGATACGCCCATAGCTTAATGTTTGTGATGAGACTTGTATGGATCCTAATGTAATATGCGAAATGATAGGGTTTAGTAGCTATTACAGTATAAGATTGAAGTCACTCCTTTTGTCATTATTAATAACATGAAGATGGGCAAGAAATAATGAAAAACACTAAATATAATCATATATTTCAGTGTCAATGTTTCCATTCTAAAAAGGTCAATTTGCTATGTTTTTTATATAAAATATGTACGTAATTGCCTCATATTTCGTTAATAGGAAAAACCTTGAGCATTATAAAACTGAAAAGACTGCGTAATTGGAATGGTGATTTGAAGAAAATCTTATATTTTGGTTGGACCAAACATTAAGTTACGGCGTAGTGCCCCCGTAAAGGCTACGCCATAAAAACCCATATTTGCTGCTATAGAATACTAAGTCAGTTATCAGATGAACTACGGTCCACACACCCCCGTAGGCAACCCATAACTCACTTTGAGATATGGAAAGATCTTGCGACATCTTACAACTACATTGTAACTACTGGATCTAATACGGAAACGCCTGAAACTTTGGAAAGAATATACAAAGTACATGAAGTTCAGAATAGTATATTACAGTAAACGTAACTAAGTAATTCTAATTTTCAATAACAAAACAGACAAGACACGCGACAACATAAGTATAAATAACCATACCCCACACCACTCCAACCCACCAAATCCTACAAACACCACACCACAAAAACCATTTCTAACAACTAATACCCAAACAAAAACACAACCAAACCCCCAAAAATAACAATAGTAAGAAAAACCTAGAACGAACAAGTGATATACCAACTACCCCCATAATGCGTCACCGTCATATAGGTGATAAACCAGCAAGCAAAAATGACGTTAAGAGCTCACACCTCACTAATAGTACCGACGTCCCAACCTTCTAGTCAATTAATAAACCCGTCCCAAATTATCAGCCTGATATCGACAATCTCACTCCACACACTACAAAGGGACGATTAAGTGGATCCACCCAAGGAGTCGTTACTCAACATCATCTCCACCACTTTCCAAGGTGAGAATCACTTCACTCAGCATCATTTGTATTTGGTCATCATAAAGTAATTATGTCGAATTCAATGTAGACTCCCATACCTGCTATATATTACTAGGTTATTTTGTATTTAACAAACGATCGAGATGCAAAGCACTTTATGTGCAGAGCCTAGTTATAAATAAAAATGTTTTGATCCTATTATTGATATAAATATTGTTTCATAATGGATATCTTATTTTCTGTTGAATGATTCTCGCGTTTTGTAGTACTAAGGTCAAGGAGTAGAGCTATTAGATAGAGGAGAGGTTGTTAACAATTGAAAGCAAGACTAATATGTTACTTGAATAGGTTGGCATCTACTTCATTGTATGGGAATATGTCCATATCAACCCACGCTCCGCCCCACGCCCCCACCGCCTGCACTAGATTAGGATACTAAGAAGTCCGCGAGAATACCTTTTGTTCGTTGCACCTAATAAATGGATTTAAATGTTGAGAATGTGGGATTGGTCGATATTACAACAATGTAGTCTTACGGTAGTTTGGGGGTTTAATGACTAAGAACAAGATTCCCCGATTTCCGTGAACAACGGGGTTGAGATCATAGAAGGTCTAGGATAGGTTACGAACCACAAATCTATACCTAAACGATATTAGTAACCTACCAAATAAAACAAGAGTATACATTGCGAACTAGGAAATAGGATTCATTTACACTAATACAGAAATAACTAAGAAACAGCACATTTTCTCGACTTGATAAGTAAAACCCAACCACATTTCTATTCCTGTTAGTTATTTAATGCATTTTTAGTTTACTTAATACCACCATTAAAAAAAACCGTTGGACAACAATTACAACACAGTTTTTAAGGAAGGGTCGCCCATTAGCGGGAGGGCGATTGGGGCTTGAGGGAGAGAGGACGCGTGTGCGGGATGAGGGATATACCGTAAAACCTACAACTGGGAGGTGGGGCGCGGGCTGATACACTAAGTTCTTCTGTCCGTTCTACACGGGTTGATGGAGGCTCTGTTGGTATTGTTCGTATCGATCAGAGTGGGGGTATCTGATGAAGCGGGAGAGACTTGACTAGATCATAGGTTCTATATGTAACTTGATGTACTATACACACATAATCCTTAACTACAACATGATTAAGACAACAATAATATATATTTGTCATAGTATCGATATATGCACATATTTCTATACTTCGATATAGACAATATCATAAAAGCTTTTAACATTACACACTTATATATACTACAGGCTCAATACTAACCTCCCAACGACATAAAGACAGACATCTTTCCGATGATCGAGATCGATGCGGCAACTAACGAGACAGCAGACGAGCATCATATCTGATGCACATAGTGTAGTCGTATCACGAGGATCAAACATACCATGACGTAGCGGTCTGACAGTCTCATGACGATCGATAGGCCATGTCCTTGAAAGATGTCATGAGTAACATGAATTGAACTCTGAGGAGTAGTGACATGTATTTCGCGCAAGGAATACCTAAAGGTATGAGATCACAAAATAACTTTAACATGTGCATAATATGGCGGCATACCTATCTTATAATATTCATCATTTAGGATGAAAGAGATCTAATCATCTTGAGTAACATGGTTGTCCGTAACTACTAGATAATAATCTCGTTCGACAACGTTTCAAATAAGTGGGGGATTATGAGCGATGATGTGCTGCATTAAATTGTGCCTTGGCTTAAGACCATGTGAACAGTGAGATGAT
>BQNB010204361.1:0-10696 GCA_026074375.1 Tanacetum coccineum | reverse complement strand
TGTTTTCGTGTAATCCCGTTTTTACCACTAAAATTTCAAAAAAAAAATTCAAAATTTCAAAAATAAAATAAGTGTTTTATCACAATTTTGACTTTCCTGCTGGGTAGAATAAGAATAAATTTTAACTCGATCGAGCGTGTTGAGCTCTAGCTTGTTCCTTAACTTTTAGGCTAAGCGTTCGCGAAAATTCGCGAAGAACGAAAAATGATAGTGTTAAGTATGAGTTGGATGCTAAACAAGGATTATTTGGAAATCTTAAGAGCTCATGTATGTAATTTGTGGCTTTTTCTCCCATAAGCTCCTAACCGGATTAATAATACGTGCTGTTTTTGGAGATTAAACTTAAATCAACAATTTTTTATGTAGTATATAGCAAAAAATTTAGTCTTAGTTCAAACTTATACTTGAATTTTTCAAAAAGAAGTCTTCTCTATATAAAGTAAAATGAAAAAAAAATGATGAAAAATGAAAAAATATAATAAATAATAATTATAAACTGTGGGCTGATAAAAGTTTGCTGCATCTTGCCGGCTCACAACCGATGTTACAGCCTTCTAAAGAAAGCCCATAGTAAGAATAAAAATCTGAGACTGATAAAAGTTTGCTGCATCTTGCCGGCTCACAACCGATGTTGCAGCCTTCTAAAAGGTCGAGGGTTACAATTGCATAAATGTTATGTTTAATATTAAGTTTGAATTAATAAATAGATCTCTTTTTGTTAAATTTAAATATGCTTTTGAACTTTGACTATTTCATTTTAAGTTTTTAAATAAGCTATGTATATACGGGAAACCTGAGAGTTTTTGAAACCTAAGGTCCGTGAGTCTCGATACTAGTCTCTGTGGGGTGTCAAAAGCCTGGTCACTTAGCCGCAAGGTTGGGATGTGCCGAGACGAAAGTCGCTACATGGGATGATCTCGCCTTCAAACTTATTATTCTCGGGTGGAACGTGAAGCATAGAATTTTGCAAAACGTTGATCCATGGTTGAAATTCAAAATAGCACATTCACCTAAGATATAATAATTGTCGAGAGTGAAAAGTTCACAAGTTGCAAATATGAGTAGTGTTAGCATCTTAACTGATATTTAGCGGTGATTTCGTTTTAAGCTTGGTTTGGAGCGAGTGAAAAGTCGAGGACGATGAATTTATCCTTTTTTGGGGCATTCTCGGATCGAAATGCATCTTGTTCTATGATCCCTAAAGGTTATGAAAATAACAAAAGTCAAATTAGTAAGTTGCTTAAAAAAATGGGAAAGATACAAAAATTAGTAGGAATAAGTGTTTATCTTTAAGAATGGTAAAAACAGGGCTTTTCTAAACTCTTGATTCTTAAATTCCCCTCGATGAACACTTAGCTACTTTTCGAGGTAATTAGTCGAGGGGGATCGAGATTCTTAGTTTTCTAAGTGCTTACTTATAGCATTACGTGAGGACACGCAATATCTTAGTATGGGGGATTTTGGTATGTGTTTAATTACACATACCTTTGACCACTAAAATCGGACTTAAATGACTAAAAACGTACCAAAAATACATTGTATTTGTATGTTTTGCATTTGTTTTATGCAGGTAATGGATATCCAAGAAAAGGACAAAAATCGAAGCCAAAACGACAAAACCGAGCACGAGAACGGAAAGAGCGTAAAGAGAAGTCAAAATCAAAGCCAAGTCAAAAAGTCAAAGTCAACAAAGTCAAGTCAAAGTCAACCCCGGGAAGTGGATTTGGAAAGAGCATCGAAAACCGAACCCGAAAACCTAAATTGCCAAAAGTGGGCCCACCCGTACCCACCTAGTGGGCCCGGGAAAGCCCACTTATACCTTATACACCTTAAAGCATAAATAAAAGCCCAAGTCCCTTTATTTTTATACCCAGCCCAAACACCAAGCCCAACACCCTTTATACCCCCGTTAATCCTCTACCCTCTTTTAAACTTAACCCTGTTAGTCCTTTAAGGACTAACGATGCAAAAAGGACTAACAGTGCAATCCCAACCAGAACTCCAAGGACCAAATATGCAAACCTCAAGGACTATGGTTGTAACCAAAGTATACTCCCTCAGGGGCCTTTCCTGCCACTTTTCCAATCTTTTAAAAATTACGCGAAGTACTATTCATCATCTCCCTAGATGGTGTCCTCTCCTCACTACCAGATAAGACATCATCTCTCTTTCTTCTCACCCTTGTCCACCCACACCAAGACCACCCCACACAGCTGGCATATACCTTCGCAATCCTCTACACTCTAATTCGTCTATGAAAGAAGACAAAGATTCAAGGGCCATGATCGTTGAGCTTGGGGACTACTCAAAATGGAGGGCTAAGATTGATTTGAGACTTACCTCACACAAGAAGCACAACTATGAACTATCTCAGCAAAAAAACACAAGACCTATAATATTCTTAAGCTTAGTATAAATAGGTCTCTTTGTAAGCCAAGGGGCATCGAGTTTTTTTAGCTTATATTTTAATGTTTTCTAGTTTATTGTAATTTTTTAAAGCCTTGTACTGATTTATAAAGTTTAATGAAAAATTGAGTTTTTATGTTATAATCCTGTTTCTAAGTTAAAGTTTGTTATGTTTTAAAACTATTTCACAAGCTCACAAAAGCTCCTTTTACAACTTTCTTAAGCTGTTAACTTAAGCATTGTAGGTTTTTCCATAACTTATAATGCTTAAGTCCTATATCACCAAAAATCACTCAAAAAGCTCAAATGGATGATAAGCTTACAATGGAAGAGCTTATGGGTTTTACTAGCTTGTTTCTAACAAGTTAGAGCTTGTAGAATAGCTCTAAGAGCACTTGTTTGCCCTGTTTAAGCAAGGGCTTTTGTAAGTCTTCATTTTTCTATTTTTAGCTTATCTACTGTAGAATTGCTTATTTGTGCTTATTGCCTGCTTATTTTTGCTTATTTATGCTTATTTATGCTTATTTGTGATGTTTAATGCTTATTATGTTGTCTTGTAGTTTAGAAGTCATTAGTTTAAGTTTTTTTAAATTTTGTCTATTTTAGCTTATAATTGCATAATTTGTCTCAGCTTATTTAAGTGCTTATTTTTTTGTTGAAGTTTGCTTAAAAGTATCCAATATACCTATTTAATATTTGGTATTTGCAAAGTTTGGTTTTAAATCAAAGTTTTCAGTTTAAAAAGTGAAGAAAAATACTTAAAGGGGTGTTTGGTTTAACTGATTTTGAAGGTCAAAATGGGTCAAAATGAGCTTTTACTCTTGGGTCAGTTTAGTTTAGCTTAAAGTAGTCCAAAAATTTAGTTTGTTCAAGTATTTAAGTGTTAAATCTCATTTTTAAGGTTTTAAGAATTTGTGATTTGAATCTGTTAGGTTAAAGCTTATTTTATTGGCTTATTTGATTATGCTTTTGCTAATTTAGATTTTTGTTTGTAACAAGTGATAAAAAATTAGGAACAAAAGGTAATAGGCTCTGCTATTTGTAAATGTTGTTTGTGTTTTCTCTCTTATCTTGCATTTTGTTAAGGGGTATATAGACATGAAGTTTGATGAGTAATTCCTTTGGATTGTAAGTAGGTGTTAAATGAGTCATTCAGGAACTCTGTCCCATTGTCACTTCAAATAACTTTTATGGGTGTATTGAATTGATTTGAAACATAGGCATGGAATGTTTTGAAAGTAGAGAAAACATGATGTTTGGCAGGTAAAATATAAGTCCAGGTTGGCCTTGAAAAATCACCCACAATGGTAAGAAAGTAATTGCATCTAATGAAAGGTTGTTTGTGTTTGTAAGGACCTCACATATCAAGGTGAACTAGTTCAAACATAGCAAAAGCATAGGAATTACTAGAAGGAAAAGGTAAAACATGTTGTTTTGCTAAAGGACATACAGTACAAGTGTTTTCTGAAGTACATTTAACTAAAGAGGAAAGATGTTTGATGTTTTGTATAACTAGGTATGATGAGTGACCAAGTCTAGCATGCCATAGTGTTGATGAGCTGGTGTGAGACAAAACAATACGTGAACTTGAGGTAAGTTGAGTGCATACAGTCCTCTATGTAAAAATCCATAAGTGATAGATCCATCATGGCCCTAAAAAACACATTGTTTGTGAGTAAAGGTAATAGTTGAATGTGTGGTAGCGGTGAGTTTGATGATGGATATTAGGTTGTAGGTGAAAGTTGGGATATAGAATACTCCTTTGAGTGTAAGGTTGGGTGTGAGGTGAACTGATCTAATTGTATCAACTTTGATTTGTTGTCCGGTGGGTAGATTAACAAGTATTGGGTGTTTTAAGGTTTAAACATCATGCATTTTGTGTAGTGAAATATGAATGTGATTAGTAGCCCCACTGTCTATAATCTAAATATCTAGGAAACCAGAATTAAAGGATTCAATAAAAGTGAATTTACCTGACATGTAGGGAAGAGTAGTTGTAGTAAATTCCTTTAGGTTATTCTATAGCATCAAAAGCACTTGATTGATTTGGTTTTGTAGCTGGTCCATTCTTTGTGGGACCAATGGGTCAGCAATAAGGTATACGTGGCACAACCATTAGGATTCATTGATTTCGAAAAACCAGATCATGTTTATAAATTAAAGAAAGCTTTATATGGTCTTAAAAAAGCACCCAAAGCTTGGTATGATAGATTAAAACCCTTCTTTATTAATCATGAATATAAAATGGGAATGGTAGATAACACTCTTTTTACTAAGAAGAAAATCTCAAATCTCATCGCCCATTTCCCAAACTCGTTTATAACTAAAGATAAAAGGATAAAAAGAATGGAAAATGAAAGAAACATGGGGGGTTCTTTTTGTGCATTTGAAACTTTTAAAAACCTGCACCCAATCCCGGTTCACCCCTCAACCCCTTTCCCGCCAAGTCCTCAAAAACACCACCATCACATGTTACACTCCATTCCTTTACCCACACACTCGTTTACCCAGTCCAATCCTAAACCCACACCCACTAACCTCTTAAACCTGCCAAGTTGGCAATCCCCCTCAACCCGAGAAATTTCAATGGTGGAAATGGCTTTAAAAGTAACACAAAACTTCATCAATGGCTAGGATTGGTTGCTGAGCTTCAACTCACACAAGAAACACAATGAAAGAGGCTGTGAAGACCTTGGACTTCTATAAAAGCAAGAAAACACATGCCGAAAAGACATTAGTTTTTACTAGCTTATTTTTATTTAAATTTCAATTAAAGTGTAATTCTAGTTTCCAGCTTACTTTTTTTAATGTAATGTTACTATTTTTAAACAAAATTAATGCAAGTTCGAAGTTAATCTTTAGTTTCTTGTTTTTCAAATTTTATTCATCTTATAACTCTACTCTTAGTCCTTAAAAATTGTGCTTACTTGCCTCTTTGTAATCCTTCTATAGCTAAGATTGACTTACATTTTTTTCTTAGTTAATTCAAGTTTAAAAGAATTTTTGGTTTACCTAAGGGGGTGTTTGGTAAAAGCCCAAAATGGGTCAGTTTGGGTATGGAATGGGTTACAAGCACTCAGCCATTTTAGGCTGAGTGTGTGGGTTTAATTAAGCTAAAAAGAACCACAGATTTTAGTAAAAAAAATTGGTTTTTAAAGTCTCTTAAGTTTTGTCAAAAATTTGGTAAGAAAAAGCTCCCAACCCACTTAAGCTGCTTATGCAGCTTAAGCACACCTTATTTGTGCCATTTTGAGTATCTCTAGCCAATGTACCAAGCCTTGTTGCTGTCACTTGGGTTTGACCAAGTTTAAGTCAAAAGTTGGCTTTACAAATTTTTTTGAAAACCCTCAACTTTAAGCCCAAAAATCAGCAGCTCTTTCTTAACCTCCTTAGCTTAAATCTTGAACATAAGTTCATTAACCACCCTTTTACATCTGTTTGGGGTTGGTTGTGGCTAAAAAGCACTCTTGTGCTTATTTGGCTTAAGCCAAAAAGCCCCTTATTTCTGTTTGGCAGTTCCCCTGGTGCTGAGCACCATCATTCAGCCACCTTTATCTAGCTTATTTTGCATTAGACACCCCTAGTTTCTTTTAGTTTCTTGTAGCTTATAGGTAGCCCTTTAAGCTCCCAAGATTTTGTAGCTTATTTCCCTTTTTAGCTTGCTTATTTAGGCTGCAAAGTAGCTTTTTTTCTGTTCTTTGTTTTAATTTAGTCAGGTAGCTTATTGCTTTAGCTTATTTTAGGGCTTATTGGTATTAAGTTTAGTTAAATTAGGTAGATTTAGGTTAGTTAAGTTAGTAAACCCACTTTCAGCTTATCCTGAGCTCTCAAGCCCAAAGAAAAAGCCAAATAAGCTTTTAAGCTTATTGAGTTTCTGTCATACAAAAAGCTCCCTTTTCTGGCTTATTCAGCCCACTTCAGCTTATGCACCTTTGATAGAAAATGTTCCCCTTAAGCCTCTTAACAACTTTTCTTTTATAGCTTTTTGATAATAAGCACTTAGGACTTAGGTTGTAATCGGGTTCTCTCTCAGGGACCAATTGTGTAATTTCTTCTTTTATAGTTAACATAGTTAGTCCCTGTGGTTAGTTAGCCTGTTACCCCGTTTATCCTTTTGTCCTTTTCACTGTTAGTCCCTTAGGTTAACATTAGTTAGTTTATTTAATTTAATTAATTTAAATTAGGTTTAGATTTAATTAGTTTAATTACTATAATTTGCTACAGTAACTTTTAGGGCTTTTTATATTTTTAGATTCCTCAACTTTTTCTTTACTTATTATGATATTTTTCAGAATTTTGTAAGTTTATATTTTCTGTGCTTTTATATTTACTAGTTTTAAATAGTTTTTAATCTTCAGAAATTCATAAAAAAAATACAAGATTATACAATAAATTATTTTTCTTTTTTTATAAAATTTTTTAATCGAGTTAGTTTATATTAAAAATATAAAAACTTGTTGTAGGTAATTTTGCTTAAAATTCAGTTCCGGGCCCGTTTACGAGCCCGGAATTTTCGTTTCTTACCGTTTTGTTCGTTTTTGAACTAAATTTTTTACATTTTCTTTTAAGTTAGAATATTTTTAATTTATTTAAATTTTAAAATTAATTTTATGACTTTATTTTTGTAATTTTTAGTTTTAGCTTGCGATTTAATTCCCGGTAGTCTATAATTGCATGTTTAATTTAGTTTATTAGTTTTAATTATTCTAGTTAAGTATTTTTAGCCTAACTATGTTCCCCGTAGATTTCTTAGGATTTCATTTGCCATTATTTATGCTCCCGTAGTTTAGGATTTATCCGTATAACTATTTTTGTTCCCCGTAGTATATTTAAGATTCCCATTTTCCACTGCTTGTTTCCCGTAGAATAATTTTAGTTTTCTTTAATTAATTTTAGTTTATCTAGTTAAAAATCAAAATCATTTGTTTCTCAATTCAAATCATCAATTCATTCGTATCGATTTACCATTCCAGCCTCGTTGGGGATTTACGACCCGGGAAAACTCTATACTACTTCTCGGTATCATTGACTCTGTTGTTTTTACACTTCTTTATATATTTTATATTTTAATATATATTATATATATATTTAGTGTAATTTCAACCGATCAACTATGCATATCTTTACCTAAGATAACTCATGCATATCTTATAAACGGTACAAACTATTTGTACTAACGGTACTAACTAACTGAGCAGTACTTAACACTTTGTACTGTCAGTACTAAATACACTAGCGGTACTAACTAATAAAGCTAGCGGTACTAAGTTAGAAAATATAATTCCTAACAAATTACGAGATGAGAAACGTGACGGAGTAAGGTCAATCAGAAAAAGTCTTAGGAGGTTATGGAGGAACATGAAGAAGTGAGCAATGAGGGAAAATTGCTTTATGACATTATTATCTATATTATTTACTAATCTATTATGATTATCTGTCTTGACTTATGCTACTTATTAGTAAATTAGTACTTAGTATAGGAAACTTAGCTTGCCATAGATGATCTTTTAATTTTATCATTCTAAACTAATGTTTGCATGCACATTGATACATTTTGGTTATGTTTAATATATTATGCATGAGTATGAACTTGTCAATTTGTATGCTCTTTTGAATTGAACTTAAAATGCTTAGTACTACATGTTTGATTGTTATGGCTTTGATGATTCATGATGAAATAGAATTGATTGCAAAAACAGGAAATTGTTTTCGTAAAGATTTTAGAAGAAAAACTGGAAAAATTCCCTCACTCTAGAAAACGCCCCCTTAAATAGTGGGCGGCCTCCAAATATATTTGGGACCGCCGGGTATTTAAGGGACCGCCATCAGAAGGTTACGGATTTCTTCACTGTGACCTCCTGATTTTTTATGCAGTTGACCACTATCCCATCTAGGCCTAGTTGATTTCTGCTTTTTATAAACATATTTTGGAATCTAAATTTCCAAACCCCATGCCTTTCTTCTTCAATCCATCTCTTCCACCTTAAATCATGAACTTCTCCTATCCTCTTTATCATCTTCATCTTCCTCAACCAAACTCACCAATCTTTGATACCACTCCCTTGCCTCCTTCTCCTAACTCGTCTAATCCTACATCTTCCTCCTTGCCTCTACAAAATTCTACTCAAAATCTTAGTGAAAACAAATTGCATGAACTCCTACACCTTTCAAAATCTTCTTGATATCAACATTCAACATGCAATTGAATTAACCAATCAGTCACCTCCATCCTCACCATTCACTCATCCTCCTTTTCTCGACCAAATCAATGTTCATTCGGACTTTTATCATTGTTGCTTGGGTACTCGTAAAGTATTCAATGTCTTAAGAGATGACCTTAACCGAATCAAATCTCGCATCATTGGACCTTCAACCCTTTTCCCTTCATCCATTACTACCAACTCGCCTTGAAACATGTTCACCTATGGTTTCTTAGATGCTTAAATATGTTGTGTTTTAGTTATGATTATCTCATGCTTATATCATCATATATATTATCCTTGTGACTATATATGATTTCTTAATGAATTTAAATGAACTTTATTTATAAGTTTCTAAATGTGTATATTGTAATGATGAGATATTTGTCTTGCTATGTTGGTTTGCACTTATGTCTCTAACCTTTTTTGTAGCAAACTATTTATCGTAAGATCGATCCCTTGGTGCCCCGAACAAATGGGAGCATACATCAAGGGGGAGTCTTTAATCGTCAATTTCTTTCTCTCTACTACAAATCTACGATCAACCTTTTTGGATTCGACAAAAAAGGGGAGAAATAGAATTTAACTCATTAATAATTTATAAACTTCTAATTTTATACTAAATGAGTTTATCTTTAGTCATCATAAAAAAGGAGAGGATTGTTAATACAAATAATGTCTAAAAATATTATTTATATTTTTTGACCTCTCGATGTTTTGATAATGACAAAATGTGAAAATGTTTAGGGCTTATTCTTATTAGGTTTAGTTAAAATAGGTAGACATAGCTTAGTCTTGTTAGTTAAATTCACTTTCAGCTTATTTTGAGCTCTTAAGCTCAAAGAAAAAGCCAATAAGCTTTTTAAGCTTATTTGGCTTTCTGTCAAAAACAGCCCACTTTTCTGGCTTATTGAGTTAAAATCAGCACTTGCCCCTTTTTTAGAAAATGATAAGCTAAAGCCCATCTACAACTTTGCTTCTTTGACTTTTGGCTAATAAGCCATTTGGACCAAGTTTGCAATCGGGGTCCAATGCAGGGATTAATTGTGTAAAATTCGATTTTAATTGTTAACACTGTTAGTATATTAGATTAGTTATAGGTTTCCTCGTTAGTCCTTATTCCTTTTCAGTGGTAGTCCTTGTCAGTTAACTTAGTTAGTTATTTAATTTAATTTAATTTAGTTTTAGGGTTAATTTTAATTAGTTTAATTAATTTTAATTGCTACAGTAACTTTTAGGGCTTTTTATATTTTTAGATTTCTCAACTTTTTCTTTATTTAATTTGATTTTTTCAGATTTTTTATAGTTATATTTTCTGACTTTTTATATTTAATTAGTTTTAATTAGTTTTTAATCTTAGAAAATTCATAAAAAATACAAAAATTAACAAAAAAATATTTTTCTTTTTTATAAAATTTTCTTTAATCAGTTAGTTTATATTAAAAATATAAAAACTTATGTAGGGTAATTTTTGCTAAAAATTCAGTTCCGGGCCCGTTTACGAGCCCGGATTTTTCGTTTCTTACCGTTTTGTTCGTTTTTGAACTCCGTTTTTGAAAATTTTTACATTTTCTTTTAAGTTAGAATATTTTTAATTTATTTAAATTTTAAAATTAATTTTAGGACTTTATTTTTATAATTTTTAGTTTTAGCTTGTAATTTAATTCCCGATAATTTGTAAATGCATGTTTAATTTAGTTTTTTAGATTTAATTAATTTAGTTAATTAATTTTAGCCTAATTATGTTTCCCGTAGTTTAGGTCATCTATTTCCTTGTTTATGCTTCCCGTAGATTTAAGTTTTCATTTGTTTAACAATTGTAAAAGCAATATCCAATCCAAATCAAACGTCTTCGATCTTCCATTCACGCCTCAACGGGGACAACGACCCGGGTAGTTTTAAATTGATTTTCCTTTGGATAAAAGGAATTGATTTTTAATCTCTCGGAATAATTACGTATCCTATACTACAATCGAATCGTACTCATCAGCCTTGCAAAAGGAGGAGTACCAATTGACTTAGGTGTTTCCATTTCGACTACTTAAGAAGGAATAATTGTGATATCCGGGACTTAGTTGACTTTGGTGTTA
>BQNB010204360.1:0-10696 GCA_026074375.1 Tanacetum coccineum | reverse complement strand
TAATATGTTTTTTTTATGTGTATTCATGATAAAGATGGTGGTATAGGTAGAAAATTTATCTCTTACCCTAATTAGATGATATGTTGAGTTGAGTTGTATAGATAGCA
The DNA here is from genome assembly GCA_026074375.1 of Tanacetum coccineum. Classification (NCBI taxonomy): domain Eukaryota; kingdom Viridiplantae; phylum Streptophyta; class Magnoliopsida; order Asterales; family Asteraceae; genus Tanacetum; species Tanacetum coccineum. Next base: position 10,589 of record BQNB010204360.1, on the reverse strand, counting down.
AGTTTCCCTTGTATCTAGTATTTGCGGATACCTAGTATTGCTATTATAGAGGTTGCTCGTTTGCTCGGTTGTTTGTTCGGAATTCCTAAGTCTAAGCTTAGCATTACTTCATCGTACTTTGTTAGTAATGATACCCGATTTTCCTATTCGACGTCTCAATGTATATTGGTTATTCGGAATCTGCTCTTTCGGATATAGACGCGTTTTGTTAGTTCTTTCGTTGCATTGATTACTCGTATGGGTATCAAACGTTTCTTTTAAGCACTAATTGTTCCTAACATATTAGTGTGGATCATTACTCCCTTGGTTTTCGTAACCCATTGGCGACGTGTTAGTATCGATGCTTTTAGGTTTGCTCTGTTGATCGTTATTTTGGATAAGACCTTACGTTTTCTTTTGGGTACATAACGTCTTGCATGAGTTTTCTTGTACGAGTTCGTTTGATTTTATTTTGAGTATATGGTTTCTGGTATTTTCTTTCGTTTTCAAACAATAGAATTGTATTAGAGTCTGTACGGTGTTTTACGATCCCTTTTGGTATTATGGTGTCCTTTGTTTGAGTAACCTATTTTATAATTGATGTCTAATTATAAAAACCCTTTGGAAGTATTGTGTTGGTGTTTGGATAAAACTGTGTATAAAATGATCTTTGTAAATAGATTCTATTTTATTATAAAAAGCAAGTTTAAAGTGATTCACAGTGGTAAGGTACGATACACCATTAGATACCCATCTCTAGATTTTTATTGACAACCAGAATGAATTTTATAAAGATTACATTTAAGATAATTTTATTTATTATCTAAAATGATTTTTATACTTAAAGTGACTTTTTTTATTTTAAATTTATTTTTATAAAAACATTATTTAATTTTGTCTTTTGAGTAAAGTCGATAATTGGTATAAGAATTTCCGTCTTTCGTATTGATTTTTTATTATGTGTACTTTTGTCGTGGTACGCCTGTTGATTTTTTTTCGTTCGCGTGTTCACTCGGTATATATACGTATCCTTTCTTTCAAATGATTCTTATGTCATTTGATCCACAGCTATTTGCATATGTGGAATCCCCTATATGTATTCTAGCCTTTGATTCGATATTCGTTTGTCATCATATTTGATTGTTCGTAACCCTTGGAGTTCGTTGATACCGTTGAGTCGTAGAAACTTTGATGTGATTGTGGAAATGGACTGATTGTCCAAGAATAAGGCTGTTATAGTGTGTCATGAGAAGGTAGTAGAGATACCAATAGATGAGGGTGGGATACTTCGGATTCATGGGGAATGTATTTGGAAAGCCGCCAAAGCCCTAATGAACGCTAAGGTAGATGAACCTAGGATAAGTGATATACCCATGGTACGAGGTTTTACTGATGTGTTTCCGGAAGACTTGTCGGGGCTACCACCACAGCGACAAGTTGAGTTTCGTATAGACTTAGTTCTTGGAGCGACGCCGGTCTTGAAGTCTCCATATCGGTTGGCACCCTCAGAAATGCAAGAATTATCTGAGCAACTTCAAGAGTTGCAAGACATGGGTTTCATACGACCTAGCCATTCGTCGTGTGAAGCACCTGTGTTATTCGTGAAGAATAAGGATGGATCATTTCGTATGTTTATCGACTATAGGGAGCTGAACAAAATAACTATTAAAAACCGTTATCCACTCCTTAGGATCGATGACTTATTTGATCAGAGAGAACATCGTCCAGCAAAATGTTGCGTTGACCTGGACCAAGCAAATGAAAAGAGAGCAGATGAGTGGTTGTACATTATGGGATTAAATTGTATAGTAAGTATGAATGAAATTCGCTACTACCATCCATGGTAAGGCAATTGTGGTAATTGATGCGTTAAGAAGGAAGGAACGAGTGAAACCTAGACGTGTTCGAGTAATGGCTATGACCATTCAGTATAGAGTAAGAGGAATAATATTGGCAGCCCAAAGTGATGCGTTCAAGCAAGGGAATATACTCGCAGAAAGGGGATTTCATTGGGTTAGATTTGACAAATGGAATAGTGAAAGAGGACAAGTTTTGTACTTTATGGATGGTATAAGAGTCTGTTAGTAGGTAGGACTGAAAAGAACGTTAGTAATGGGTGAGGGGTCAGTGGGCACCAGCATCAAGGTACTTGTACGATCCGGGATCGGATTAAGACGTACTATAACCGGAGACATGTAGTTGGTGAGACCACGTGTAGAAAGTATATAGTTACCTATGTTAGCATTGTTGGATTGTTTAATGAGGTGAAAGAAGTGATGACAAAGACTTTTGGGCTTGCTTCAACAGCCTGAGATACTTGAGTGGAAAATACAGATGAATGAATCACAGGAGTTTATCACTAAAAATTCCAAGGTCAAAGTAGTGGTATGGATTTATTTTGGTGATCGTCGATAGACTGACCAAGTAGCTCATTTTCTAGCTATACAAGAGATTTAAAGATGTGAAGTTGGCAAGGATTTATATTGATGAGATAATAGCAAGGAATGGAATTCTAGTGACGATCAACTCAGATTTAGATGGATGATTTACCTCATTGTTTTGGCAGACACGGCAGAAAGTGTTAGTGACGCAATTAGATTTAATTACTGCTTAGCATCCTTAAGCGGATGGACAAAGTGAACGTATGATTTAGACTTTGGAGGATATAATGAGGCCATGTGTTATCGATTTTGGTGGTAGTTATCATTGGAGCATTCGGTGTGCTCCGTTTGAAGCTTAGTATGGAAGGAAATGTAGGTCGCCTGTTCTATGGGTAGAGATTGAGAGAGTAGTTTGACTTGACTTGAGTTAGTACAAGAAGACGACTATAAGGAAGAGTTAGGTATAAAGGGAAAAGCCCGAAAGTCGGCGAAATCGCAAAAGAGCTATATGTGAATATAGGCGTAACCTTTAGAGTTTGATGTGGGAGAACATGTACTGTTAAAGGTGTCGCCTTAATAAGGTCGTAGTGTTTTTGGGAAAGAAGGGAAAGTTTAATCACCAGATATGAGGACCGTTTTGAGAACCTTGAAAGATGGCCTTGGTAGCTTTAGGTATAAGGTACCGTGAGGATTGAATTAAAGCGTACATGACACCTTTCATGTGTCGAATCTAAAGAAATGTTTGGCGGATGCTAATTTGCATGTGCCATTGGACGAGATTAAGGTTGACAAAACTCTTCGTTTTTATTGAGGAACATGTAAGATAATTGGACGCGAGAAGTTAAGAGTTTAAAGCGTAGTAGGATTTTGCTTGTGAAAATTTTGTAGAATTCTAGCATGGTCCTGAGAATCAACTTGGGTAGCTGCAGGATAATTAAGTCAAAGTATCCTCAGTATGTTGTAGATCGTGCTGTTGAATCGGCTAGTTAAATCTTAGGACGAGATTTCCTTAAGGAAGGGATACTGTGACACCTGTGATTTGAGCGGGTTAGTTAATCTGTGAGATTTGGCTAAGTGTTCTTAGGTGCTTTATGTGTGATCTATGTGGCTTTGTTTGTGTGCTTGTTAATCCATTTATAAGGTTGTATTCATCTAAAGATGGATGGAATTTGTTGTAATATTGAGAATTAATCCATTTTTTGATCACTTAATATGGTATGGAAATGGTGTGGCATTTTGGTGCGTTGCTTTGTTAATATGTGGATGTCTAAGCGTTGGATTAATGTGGGACATTTAGGAAGTGAATGAGTTTTGTAAAATATGGAAGTTTATAGCAAACTTTCTAAAAATAGGAAGTGAGTTGGTGAAATGAAAATTGAATTTAGAAAGTATAAGTTGCGTTTATGTGAACAGGTTTACCAAATTGACTTAGGTTTTTGTAGAAAATTAAGGTAATACAAGTAATTATGGAATTAATAATAAAATATATATAGAAGGGGGGAAAAGTCGGCAAAAAAGAAAGGATGAAAAAAAAGGAAAACAAATCCTACTCTAATTAAAATTGGTAAAAGATATATATCCTAAACATTTTTGTAAACCTTATAAATATCAAAAAACCCTTCTTCCCCTTGTTTTTGATTGTTCCAGCCGAATTTTATCAAAGGAGGAAAAAAATATTTTTTTATCAAGATTTAAGTTAGTGATTTGTATAATCAATTCAAGGTTTTTTGGTAATTCTTAAACCCTTTTAATCCAATCCTTCTTTTAATTATGTAATAATTATTAAGATGGATAATTAGAGTTTCATAACATCTGTAAATTAATATAATTAAACTAGTTAATAATGATTTAGTGGATGAATTAAAGCAGATGATTTTTATTTTTTTTATTTTTTAAAAAAAAAAATTTTTTTCCGGGGGGGGGGTTAGGTTTAGAATGCGTTAGAACTTGATTTAGAGGTTTGAGCAGAATTTAGGTCTGTTATTGTTTGCGTGAATATCTAGAGGTTAGAAGAGCATGAAGCAAAGAGATACCGGTACAAAGATGTAACATCAGTGAGTCAAAGTTTCCAGAACATCAACCGGCCTGCAAAAGTTTTTATGATCGGAATCATATCAATTTTATGGGTTACAAGAAAAGTTGTCAAAGCAGTAAATTCAGGTTAGATTTAGGTCAGATTACGAGGTGTAAAACCCATACATAAAATTCGAATTAGGATTAGCCAACCTACCTGAGTTTAGTTATATGTGTCTATTAAAAATATCCCAAAGTAGAACTTCTGATTTGGAGTCTAAGTATAGTTTTTAGGTCCAAACGTTTTAGTGTTCGTTCAGATCCAAAACTGAGTAGTTAAAAGTTTGATTTTATTTGGGGCACTTAAGAGAGGATATAAATTAGTGGAAAAATCATGGAGATAGTAAACTCATGATGTTGAATGTATGATTTTTAGTAAAATTTATAAAGGTAAGTAGGTGTCGTTTAGAAAATGGTAAAGTGACACTAAAATTCTATATTTTTAGGTAAATTGTTAAACACTGAAAAAGTATGTAAACGAATTGGTAAATGTTGGGCATGGTGTCGGGGTGACCCATGAGGGTAAATAGATACCTTAGCAACCATCATATATTGTTTACATGTGCTTAAGCTTTTGGCTTAGTAGCGTGTAACACATGTTATTTTGTTGTTTAGCTTTGTGCGGGGATTTTGAGAATGGCTTTAGCATCAGGTGAGTTTCATAGCCCCTTTTTCTTAGGTTTTATTGGGGTGAAAATGATGCTAAGTGTTAAAATGTTTTAGTTGCTGTGATTATATGTTATGTGGTTATGGATTGTGATGTGATACGCTCAATGTCTTTGTGATCAATTGGAGTTGTTTTGAGGTATGTGATTTCAGTTGGAGAGTGGTGTTTACTACTTAATCAAATCCAACTGAAGGGTTGAAATAATACCTACTAACTTTGTGTTCGGATCGGAGGGTAGTGAGCTACCCATGACCCTATTGTGAGTGTGGAAAGATAGACCCAGTGGACTGCGGGACACTGTGGTGGATTGGTTTGTACGTGGACTGCGGGACACGTGTGTTGTTATGGATTGTTTTAGTAATCGCAGCAATTGTTTGAAAGATTTTGTTATGTGTCTTAAACCTATGACTCTCAAACCTATGACTCTCACCAACCCTTGTGTTGACGTTTTAAAGCATCATTTTCAGGTGAGCATCATGAGGATGTTAAGACTAAGAGAAGTGGCTAGAGAGACCATAGGCTGCATGCGGAGTTCAATCTCCTAGTTTTATGTTTTGCATTGATTGAATGATTTGGATTAATTTGTTTAGGTTGTTTTGGATGTTGCATGTCTTGATATTGGCGAGAACCCTATTTTTATCAATGCAAGACACAGTGCGGTTTCTATTTGATTTTTTGTTATGTCATGACACATTATGTCCTTTTTATATTTAGTTATACTTTTAGTGAATCCTCTATTGTTACATCATGTGTTTGTGATGATTATCCAAGATGTTACAGCCTCGTAGTTTTTCGCCTTGGCGGGTGTGGCATCTTCAGATCTTTGTGCCGCATCCCAATCGACACAGCATATTTGATTCCGCCTTGGGAAGGGAACTGTTTAAGAAAACATGCTTCTATGCTGTGAACCCGATACGGCGTATGGATAACATCCCATACGTCGTATCTCAGATGAATTAGCTTTAGCGATTGAGATTGATTTTATATGGTCCCTTGGGTTTGGTTCTGTTGAGCCAGGCAGACCTCCGATTCCTCTTTCATGTAAGACTTTGTAAATTTGACCAATTTGAATTTCAAAGGTCTTAATCGATGCTCCTTGATTTCTTATGGCTGCATCGGTAGAAGCTCGAATCTCCTTGATTATGTTTGAGTTCTCATCATGTCTCTTTGCCGACTCAGCCAGGAATTTGGTTAGTGATTCCTCCAATGTCTGTCTTTGATCAGGGTACGAAGAATTTTCGTTGTTGCATTTTTAGAATCCTGGCCCTGCTGCTCTATACAGTCCTGTAGGTTGATAGGGTGCTCCCAACTGTGTGTAATAAGCCTCTTCAAGCGTATTCCCTTCTTCCTTGAGTGAGCAATCCTTTGTGTAGTGTGATCCTTTGCATAATTCGAATCCGACCTGAGCAGCGTATACTTTCTCGTTGACTTTCTTAATCTCTCTCCCGAGGTTGTTGAGCTAGGCTTGAATAGCAGCTAGTCCGTCAGAAGTTTCAGTACTTCTGGCTTTTGAGGATGTTCCGTTATGCCATTTCTAAGAGTATTCGGCCATTTCTTGGATGCCTATTTTTGCATCTGCAACAGTTTTAGTGGGAATGGCACCTTTAGAGTCAAGGATTTGTCTGGTGGGAACATCGAGCCCATTATAGAACAAGATTACTGTAACACCCCCGTAATTTCAACAACGCAGCAGAATAGTAACAATGGGGTGCTACTTCATAGTCCAAACGCACAAGTCACAGAAAACGACCTCAAAGAGACTTTTAATAAAAATTGTCACATTCAATTTAGTAAAAATGTCAGAGTTACACAGGTCTCATTTATAATGTATTAGAAAACATTGTCAAAACGTTTGTCAAATATACTCAAGTTATTAAGCCTTCAAAAATATATATCCGCGCGACTCGAATGCTCCCAATTGCTCCCACGGCGAGGGAGCAAAATAGTAACCTGAAAATACATGCTAAAACGTCAACAATAATGTTGGTTGAATTCATAGGTATATAGAAAAAAGCAGTAATTGAAATAATTTGAAGAAATATTTCAAAAGAAAAGTATCGTTTCAACATTAAAAGTGTTTACTGGAACATCCGAAATCCAAGTAGTGATTTAATAAATCTAGTAATGTTCAGTAGTGGACCACAAGATCGAAGTAAATGGTGGACTAAGTACGTATTCCGAAGTCCAAAACAAGTAATAGCAGACTATGTACGTATTCCATAGTCCAATAATAGGTAATGAGTAGACAAGGAGAAATACATTCATCATGTCCCAACACCTTTGTATTATTGCAATAAGCGTCATGACAAGACCGAAACCTAAACAAGTTTTGTGCCCCAAATGTTATAGGATGCTTGCCAACAAACCTAAAAGTAATCCCAATGTTAATGCACTGATTCAAACTAGTAACCCAAAAAGTGGGATTGTCAGTCCGAAAGATCTACCCATATCATTCGCGCTTAACTATAATAGCAATTATTATCGGTTCATGATACGTAGGCGATTAAGTTGGCAATATAGTGACTACTTAGGCAATAATATTCAGGCAGTAATCTGGATAGCATATAATTTAGAAAACACTTGTTGTTCCAAAAGTAGAAACAATCATTTTGTATTCAAAATTTACGGTTTCAGAAGGTAGGTATTACAACGGATCTCAAATCATTAAGTACAAAACAATCTTTAGTAAAAATAGTCATGTAACCTTATGAAGAGAAACCAATAATGTTCACTTAGTAAAAAACGAGCACGTATTCACAGTTCTCCACCCCGGAAACAGATTAAGAAGACCATTAAAAGAGAAAAGGTGGGGCTATGAACTCACAAAGTATTGAAAGGTAATTGTACTGTAGTAAAATATACAAGTTTGTAAAAGAGCATGTATTCCCCTTGCGGGTTTATAAAACATTGAAAAGATTGAAATGCAAGACTATGAACTTACAAAATTTGAAAGTGTAAAATGTACTGTAGTAAAAAAATACAAGTTTAAACGAGCATGTATTCCCCTCGTTCCCCTGCGGGTTTATAATAACATTAGAAAAGATTGAAAACGCGAGACCCTTATGAACTCACCTTGAGTAAATGATAATACAAAGAAGTATATCACATAAAAAAGCATTCACGAAACAATCGTCCGATGCAACCTAATCCATAATAGGTACCGTATAAGAACCAATCACATTTGAGTAACACAACTCAGCAAAAATTCTACTGTAGCACGCAGAGCGAGCGCGCAACAATTGTTGAGTGAAAACATAATTATAATTGTAAAACTTTATAAATATCTGAAATAAAATGTACATTATATTTATTCGCTGTAGTGTATTATTAACCTCCTTGAAGTGATGTAATTTACTCCTGTAAGTTATATTTTATATCTAAGTCCTGACCCACCTATAATGACCCACTAAATCAATATTTTCATGACTCGGGTTCTTAAAGAGAATTTAGCTAAACGATATTATGAACAACTTTCCATTTCTGTCTGAGACCCGAAACACGACCGAAATGGTGCGAAAAAGCACTCGCAACAGATCTTAATCAGTGTATAATTACCAAAAAGTCAAATATTTGGCCCCCGGCCTTACGTCCCTTAATCACTGCGCATTTTAGATCTTTAAAGAACCTCGCTGGAAGTTAAAACGACCTTCGAACGACTTCATGTTTCGTCTCGAAGGCCTATACGGGACTCGAAACGTGCCGCAAATATACCATTCTTAAAAAGTGCCTTACCGAGGAAACCGGACTAACATAACAAATGCTGGATTTTTTTATACCTCGAATATATAACCAACCTCATTTTTTCCTCTAACTTTTTCGTTATAAATCCGTTTGACAAGTTTCTACCTTTTCGGAATCTCGTGAATCATACTGACTTTATAAAAAAATATAAAACAAAGTGTTATATATACGAATTTTGAACAGGAAACTTGAGTTGACCTTGTTGAATCCATTTTTAAACCAGCTTGTATACCTTACTATTTGTAGTTAAATCATCTTTACACCACTTAATATGGTACAATACTTTCTCGTCCCTTTTAACATGATATTAGCAATATCTCAACATATATAATAGTGTGCAAAATGATCATTACAAGTAAAAACTCCATTTACATATTAAAAATGTGATTCAAGCTACAATAGAACTAACATATGCATAAAATGAATATTGAAAGAACATAAAGGGTTCTAGATGACCTTATGGTGTATGATGATGATGATCAATGTAATCTAAACCCTTATTTAGATAAAAAAAATCCAAAGCTTGCACAATGAAAACCCTAGTTTTCTTAAATAAACCTTAGCTTCCCTTTTCTTGATTAAAGCTTGAATATGGTTAACCAATGCTTGGAACCATCTTAGGATACCTTAGGTATGATGTGTGTAGGAGTGTATGGGCTGTATAAAATTTAGTATGGATTTGGTTGGGGCTTGGTGATATGCCGTAGCATATAGAGATGTAGAGGGGAGGGTTTTTGTTGATTTTCTTGCTAAGTGTTCATGTGTATGTGCTATCTAACTCATGTATGCTTGAATATATAACATAAGACTAGTCAAAGGGACATGGTGAGGGTCTTAAGGAGTCCATAGTCTTGGTCTTTGGTCAAAGAGACAAGGTATGGCTAGGTTTAATGGTGTAGAAAATGTACAAAGACCAATCTTGACCAATTTGATATTTCTTTGAATATTTGGCCATGAATCCGGTTATGGCAAGATATATATGATATATTTGAGTTAATTTTATGTATTGGGTATAAAAGTGGGTATTTGTTGAAGCGCAGAAAAGTTTTGGTGGTTCCGGGAATGCCTAAAAGTATTTTATCGCGAAACGTATACACTTTACGTATCCGATAAAAATAAAATGAACAAGGATCATAATTATTCTCAAAATAATTATTTAATACTTGATTGATGTAAACGCTTAATTGTTTGATGCCCGTTTACACTGAACGCTAATTTTTAGCTTACGCGATTTAATTTTAACTATTAAAATTAAAAATAAACGTGCACGAGAAAAGGAAAAAAATAAATAGCGAAATAATGATGAAATAAATGACGTCATAGAATGACCTGAAAATACGGGATGTTACAGTCCTTCCCCGTTAAATGAGCCTTGTCCTCAAGGCTCAAGTTGCGACATTTGACGAAGGTACGGGTTCGGAGAAAAGATGCGGATATTTCTTCCGGAATTGGTCTTCATGTTCCCAGGTATACTCAGCTCCTTGCCGAGAGTTCCAACGAACTTTGACTAATGGGATTCTTCTCCGTTTTAGCTTTTTCACATCCCGCTCAACGATCTCAATAGGCTCTTCAACAAAACGAAGATTTTCATCAATCTCGATCTCATCCAAAGGCACCTGAACATCTGGCTCAGCTAAACATTTCTTGAGATTAGACACATGAAACGTGTCGTGGACACAACTCAGCTCATGGGGTAACTTCAGTCGATAAGCTACTGGTCCAACACACTCCACTATTTCAAATGGTCC
>BQNB010204359.1:0-10696 GCA_026074375.1 Tanacetum coccineum | reverse complement strand
TGCATATTTGTATATTTTCTTAAAACAATTTGCATTTTTTAAATTAACCAGTCCTTTTTAAGTTATAATTTAATATGAATTGAAAATATAACGTGTTAAGACTTATTAGAAAATGCTTTCTTCGAAAGTTGCCGTGAAATGTAAATTTTATAAAATTGTGTGACCGCTGAGAACTTTAAATATTGAAAAGCGGTTGCAATGCGCGGCCAAGTTTTACTCGTTAATGACAGATGTTATGTGCCTTCTAAGGGCATTGTTTGAGGAAAAACGATTATAACACTCACTTTTTTTCTGAATGTATGTATACTCTTTTACTAATTAAAGGGCAAATTATAAACATTCTCGTGCTTTGTCAAAATTCCACTTTCAGTAACTTTTGTTACAACCATGGGCAGAGTAAATTTTGTTCCTGCTATCCTCACAAAAAATTTGTTCGTAATGTATTTCTTTCGTAAATTTAGTGAATTTTCAGAATTTACTCCTATAAAATAACCTGATAAGTATAATTATTAGTTAAACTTTTAAATGTAAGACACCTTACCTCTGCACACAAGAGGTCAAGGGTTCAAGTTTGGTTAACGGAATTTTTTTGCACGTCTTGAATTTTATTCTGGCTCCGCCCCTGGTTACAACGTCCGTCCACGTCTAAGTGAATCGACCATCTTTTTCCCCATTGAATGTATACATTTTTTTTACTCGAAAAGTCGAGAGCACTCAAGAACATGTAAAATTAAGAGATATTTCAATGTAAACTTTATAATAAAATTAATACTAAATGTTTATATCTATTATTGATTCTTAGGTTTAAAATTCAAAACTTGATCAAACGGTGGATATGAGGTAGGATGATGGCTTATGTCCTAAAAGCTTTCTTAGCCGCAGGTGCATTTAATTAGAAGCTGTAAACAATATCAAAAACACCTCAAGAATCACTTATTGCACTCAACCAACCTCTCCTTGTGCTCTTTTTTATTACTTAAAAGCTTTCTTAGCCGCAGGTGCATTTAATTATGATACTGCACTTCACATTGCAGCATCCGCAAAAAGTACCAAGAAGGCGGAAAAGTTTATGAAAAACCTGGTGAGTTTGATGACATCCAAAGACTTGGAAATTCCAAACCGAAGTGGCAATACAGCATTTATTTTAGCAGCAGCAGGAGGAAATGTTGGTATTGCTATGATTTTGTTGGAAAATAACCCAGAATTAGTAAATATATCTGGTACTCAAGGACTAATGCCACTCTATATAGCTTGTTTATATGGAAAATATGAGATGGTCAAATATCTCTATGTAAAATCAAACTTTATGAATGGTGAATCTTGGAATCCAACGAATCGTGGATGGGTTCTCGAAAAATGTGTAGAAGCTGATTTCTTTGGTAAGTAACTTTTTATGCATGACAGCTAGTTCATGCTGTTATTAACATCTCAATATCTATGCCTTGTTTAGCAATTAGCTAGTGAGTGTCGTCTTCATGGGTGTCTAGATCGATCTGGATCACTGCACGATCCTCGAATGTATCTAACGCTTTCTCCTTCATTCGTCAGGGATTTACATATATTATTCTATTTATGTAGATGTTGCCTTGGAAATGGTGATGGACAATCCACCGCTCGCTATCAACGGGAATGTACTCCGAATTTTGGCTCGAAAGACGGATTCATTTAAAGCAATAAAGCCCCATCCTGTCTGGAGAATCATCAGTCGAAGTGGATCCCTCACTCCTTACATATTTACTTATTCAAGAGTATCTGATTTTGTCTACTCTTTCTTATTTGGGTTGTTGGTTTCAGTTTTTGCAGTCATTCATGTAAATATTGGTCATGTTGAAAAGGAAAGTCACGCCATGCAATTGTTGAAAATAATATGGAATGAAATTGTACAAATGCCCAAGTGTGAAGTGGATGATATTATTATAGGGCCACCTGACGCGGAACTGCAAGATGTAGCGCCGACAATAAGAATAGGGCCAGCTGACAAAGCACCGCAAGATGTAGCATCGACAGTAAGAATAGGGCCACCTAACACGACACCGCAAGATGTAGTGTCGACAGTAAGAAAATACTACTCTTCCCGAGTGGTATTTATTGCAGCTGAAATGGGAAACACTAAATTCATAGTTGAGCTCATTCGCCAATATCCGGATTTAATCTGGAAAGTAAACGATAAGAACCAAAGTATGTTTCATGTTGCCGTCATACATCGTCAAGAGTGTATCTACAATCTTCTGTACGAGATAGGCTCATTGAAGGATCTTATAACTCCTCTCACAGACGTGGATGGCAATAACATGTTGCATTTAGCCGGGCTGAGTGCAAAGAACAAGCGACTCCAAGACATTTCCGGAGTTGCTCTACAAATGCAACGAGAATTGTTATGGTATAAGGTACTCCTTTCTTTCCCTCTAAGATTTTAGATTTTTAGCAATAGTTTCTCTCTTACCTTGTAATTCTTCTTACTACTATAAGCTAAAGTTTAATTGTCACCATATTAATATACTGTGAGATTTTCGAGCATATTAGATCTGGTTTCCTAGAAGATTACAAATTGAGATCTTTTATGCAGGAAGTGGAAGTTATGGTCCCTCCTTCTTATCGAGAAAAGAAGAACAATGATGATCTGTTACCACACGAATTGTTCACAAAAGAGCACAAAGATCTACTGTCTGCAAGTGAGAAATGGATGAAAGACACAGCAAGCCAGAGTAGGGTAGTAGCTGTTGGGTTAATCGTTTATATACCGGGTCACGGTTCGGTAGCTTATGGGTCTCGGGTCAGCAGTATTGCATGTGAACATTATGAGTGTTGCATGGAGTTGGAAAAGTCAAGTCAGTTCAGGGGTCACGTGGGTAGTCCACAACTTGACCAAGTAATATGGAAGTGTCCTATTCCTTTGTTGGTTTCCTGTTTTGTAGGAGTAGTGGCACATGCACAACCACGTTTATTTACCTGTATTAGTTTACTCTTTTAGTATAAATAGGTTAGCTTGTAACAGTATGAGAAGTGATTCAGTTTTTCCTTTTAATATACAAAGCATTGAAAACCCATATTGCTGTTTTGATTGGCGTGTCGCGGAGTTGGGTAGTCGGGTTAAAGGGGGCTGAATCCACATGTGGTATCAGAGCTGAGTTCGATTAAACGGCGGGTTTGAGAGCTTAGGGGCTCATACCTGGTGGGTAGCAAGAAAGAAAGAGATGATTGCCTTCTGTGTAATCACGCAGCGAAAGACGAAAGCAAGCAGCAAGTTTTTATCACAGCGGGTGACCATAACAACGCAGCAGCAAGGACTGTTTTAAAACAGTAAAATAGCAAGAAGAAGAGTGACTGAACGCAGCAAGATAGCAAGAGAATGTAGCAAGAAAAATAGCAAGGAGTGCTTTCTCAAAGCAGGAAGCAAGTAAGAAGCAAGAATCACAGCAAGAAGAACGAGAAAGCAAGCAAGAAATCACAGCAAGTGGCACGAATGACAAGCAAGAAAGCACCAGCAAGTTAGCAAGCAAGGAAGGTTGTCACATAATCTGTAGCAAGTAGCAGGTAAGACAACCATAGCAAGTAGAGAGTTTCGTGTTTGTAGCAAGTAGCAAACAAGAAACAATCGTAAGAAAGCAAGAGTCGACAAGCAAGAGTCGGCATAGAACTATACCGTACAGACAGCAAGATAGCTAAGACATATATGTATAGTCACAGAACAAAATAGCAAAGGAGTGCTATCTCAAAGCTATTAACTAAATTGAGCAAGAATGCAAGAATCACAGCATAAAGGAACGATAAAGCAAGCATATATATCTACTAGCGCGTAGTGGCACGATTATGACATACTAACAATGTAAAGCACCAGCACAGTTACTCACATAGTTAGCAAAGAAAGTGTCTGATCGCATAGTCTGTAGCAATAGCAGGTAAGACAACCATATCAAGTGAAGGTGGGTCTTTCGTGTTGTAGTCAGCACAATGTAGCAAACAAGAATACATATACGCTAAGCAGAGTCGGTACATAAACAACATCACAAGCAAGAGCGGCAAGCAATATTCGGACAAGCAAAGAGTCGACACGAGAGCAATAGCAATCCGATCAAAGATTCACAAAAAGAAACGATAAGCAAGAACGAATGAATGACACGCATAGTAGACTAAATAATACGAACAGCAAAGGCATAGGTAAGACGTAGCAGCAAAGCATAGAAGAAGCTAATCAGAATGATCATATGACTCGTCTTTAGGGGACCATTAAAGAGTGGGTTCCGCGTACGTAGCAGACCAAACAGGTACGCACACTAAAGAAAAAAAGACCATGATGCGTACCAAGTGATTATGATCGCATGACACAGTCCAGATCCGGGAGAACAGGTTAATCGAACTCTGTCGTAAAGACACGTAATTTAGTCTGCTAGTGAGTAAAGGTGAGGTGATATAAAACGATTAAGCGGGGAGTGATTGTTGGTTTAATCGTTTTATATACCGGAGTCACTAGTTCGGCTGCTTCACTGGGTCTCAGGCGTCATTAGTCAGCTATTGCATGTGAACATTGATCGAGTCTGTCGCATGATGGTTGGAGCGAAGCTCAAGTCTCTGATTCTCAGGGAGTCACGTTATCAGGATACTCAGATGACAAACTCTGTACCAAGTAATAAGGAAGACCATATTCCTTTGTATCCGGTTTCCCGTGTTTTGTAGAGATAAGTTGGCAAATGCACAACCACTGTTTAATTTATACCTGTTATTCGTTCCAATCTCTTTAGTATAAAATAGCTGACGCTTGCGTAACAAGTCTGATGGATTGTAATCTTCCGGACTTTTCCTTTCACTTTAATCACAAAATCATTGAAAACCATTCTTGCCGTTTTGACTTAATGTAGGTGTTTGTGGGGCTCGTGGGTTCCAGGCGAGTGGGAAGGGCTTTATTATCAACAGTAGCTTGCATCTAATACCTACGCATTGCTATTGTGGGCATCGCATCACTTATAACAGATACCGTTGGTTGGATACAATCAAGAAAATAGGTATTACCTATATTACTCGCTAACTATGACGCTTCAATAGCTCTTCGACATATCAGATCAATTAGTCATTCTGGCCACTAGCTACGCAACTGCGATCCTCAAATGAAATGTCTTACATAATAATCTCTCACGAACTGGCTTAATGCTGAGATAAGGATTTTCCTATATGAATCAGAGTAGCCGAATAGAACTTATGATGAAGGTACGAAGCCAGAGCTTAATTCCCACTCATCTACACTTTGTATCCATGATGGAGTATTTGCTTCCTTGGTGGCCAGCTTCCTTTATCTTTATGTCTCAAGAGATGTTGATTTGGGTACCCATTGTCATCGGTGTATTGTGCTTCGCATATTACTAGTTATCTTTATATCACTTGAGATTTATCTAGAACAATATGATCGTTCATGAGCAGATATTTGTATGGTTTGTGGCATAACCTCAATGAATTGTACGGCCAATGAATATGGAGGCATCCAAATATGTATATTGGTCTGATTCACCATGGTTCTAGCTGCAGATAGAGTCGTCTTAGGAACAGTGCACATACCGGAAATCTCAGGCCATAAACTGGGTAGAACATGAATGAAAAATATAGCAAAGGTATAAACTTTATTACTTTGAATTGTTAAGTTACAGAATGTGAAATCCTATATATACTGTATGAAAGGGTGTGATGAAACAATGTGACTGTTCATCAAAAGTCATACCCTTTCATATGTAACTGTAATTAACTGTCAACCATATTAACTGTTTTGTCATATGGGTCGAAATTTACATACTTATGACCCATATTAAAAATACTGCAGCCCATTATATTATGTACATTTTTGGGACTGCATAAATATAAAACTAAAGTACTGTTACATAGGATGAATGAAGGTTTATGATCTTGATATCCAACAGAAGTGGGTTCCTGTGCTGTCTCCAACAGTATAACACACACTTTAGTTTAGGCATATAATTAAGCATGTCAATTAGGTATCTTGGTCAATGCTCTTTCTTATTTTCTATGCTTGCTTGCCGGATATTAAGGTGTTATGTTTTGGGGTGTGTTTATGTTTTCAATAAATATTTGCAAAGCAACAACCAACTTAACTATTAAAGAATTTGCAAGTCGTTTAAGTCATATCATCATAGACATTGACGAAGTCGTGAGAAAAAGGAAAAAGTTATCAAAATCGCACAATATTACAAACCCTAAATCCTTAACAAATTAAACACACAATATTACAAACTTTAAATTACTCAATAAATTTTTTATCGACTTTGCATTCTTTATATTGAGAGATTGGAATCATCTTCCGAGGGACTCCCAACACCTCACCTCCCTCCGACATCTCGTCATAAATTGGTGGCCAAAGATATTAGACCTACGAGAAACGTTGTTGCCCAAATCAGTAAACAAGGCTAAGCACTAATCTTGGAGCTGCATCATCGTACGTTTTTGAGCTTGCCTTGTAAGTTGTTGACTATTACATTAAAGAATCATCGTTCCCTTAAGTTCACCTTACTTATCGATAATGAAAATAAACATTATTTATCTTGCATTAATGCGAATACATTCCAGATTTTGTATTTTTCTATTTTGCTTTTACTGAATTTTCTAGTCTTGATTGAATTCAAAGTTAATACTACTTTTTTTAAGTTATATACAAATTATTCCAGTTACTGCATGTGATGTATTCTTATTGTTACTCTAATTTATAGAATCATGTAGTAATTTTGTTGACTATTACAATGGATCATTGGTGCCTTAACTTCATCTTTTTATCGATAATGAGAGAATAGAAAATAACCTTGCATTATCAACTTGAAGTTTGTACTATGAGTGTATGTGCATCCCTTCAAAAGATAAGAGTTGAATTGTCATTGCTCTATGTTGTTGTTAAAAATCTTGTATACTTGACTGAACACAATTAGTTACTTTCGAAGGTATACTTATATACAAAATTATCAGATCTGCTGGGATATTTTCTAATATTTGCTTCTTTTCTAGACTATGTTGAATTACATACATACTGAGTTCATCGTATGGGCAACTTTGCAAGTAACCCCATATGTTTTCGGATGTTACGTTATGACTCTTCGCTGCAGTTTACTACAATCATGGTTCCTTAGATGTCATTAAATATCTGATACCATTTAGTAAGCATTGTTAAATGACTTAATCTTATTGAATTACTTTTTGATGCGGGGAGAATGATGCAATTATGCCTTCACCATATGGCGTGTTTCGTGGTTTCGTAGTTTTTGTAGTTTCGTAGTTTATGTTTATATTTATCTTATATCCCACATCGCCCTATAAGGCAAACATGTAAGCACTCCTTCTCCTATAAAAGGAGGTGCAAGGATTTAGTGTAGGATATGGTTTTATATTTTGATATTGATTGATAATAAAGTTTTGCTTTTTTGGCCTAATTATCGATTAGAAGATTTAGCTTGTATGAATCGCTATTGGTTTGAGTTTTGTATCTATTCTGTTGTTCTATCAATCAGATTTTTCATTTTTTTTTCTGTCCGTGATCCGTAAATATCCATGTTATATGCAAAGAACCCGATGCTCATATGCCCTGTCTTACATCCCCCTATAGGATAAGTAAATAGCGTAAAAATTAAAACTATAAATTAATCAACATAATCTTCGTACTAAACGATTTGGTAATCAATCTATTCTTGGCGATTTTGCTAAGATTCTCTTAATAATCGGTATTTGTTTGAATCAACGATTGTTGGAGTTTGCCTGATTATCAGTATTCGTTTGAATCAACGATAGTTGGAAGATTATTTCTAGTATTCGGGTGAATTAACAGATCCAATTTGTGTTATCTCGTTATTTTCACTACATTAGTTAGAGCCAGGTTGGTATCTCTTATTTTATTTACTACGTCAATTCGTGTGTTCCTTTTATTTTCACTACATCAGTTGGTATCAGAGCCGAAGTTCCTGATTAAGATGCCTCCAAGGAGAACCGGGAATATTAATGATGTCTATGAGCGTATTATGGAAAAAATAGAGGAGCGATTAGATCAGTTTGTTGATCAATTTGCTAATCGAACGAATGATATGATGAATCTAAGAAGATTTAAGGATCGTAACGGTCGGAGAAGCGAAGACGAAGAGTTAGGAAATCCGTTCTTTAAGGGTAATTGTTCATCTTCTAATGAATGGAGAGATTGTGGTGTGGCGGGTGACGATTATGAAAGAGCCCCAGTATTTGATGACGATTATGAAGACGCCCCAGTATTTGATGATGGTCAATACGAAGAAGAATTGATGCCGGTTTATGATACCGATATTGAAGATGTCATTGAGGAGAAAAAAGGATTTGTTGGGAAGGAAGGATTTGGTGAGGAAGAAGAAAATATGGAAGACATTGTAGTTGTGGCTAATGATCTTTGCTCTTCAATGATACAAACTACTTTAAGTGTTGATTTTTCAAAAACCATAGATTCAAACCCTCATGAGTTAATTTGGTCGCAAAAAGGTAATTTGGTCGATGTTAGTATTTTGATTGGCAAAAAATATCAAGAAGGGTATTTGAAAGCTAAACCCATGGATGATAAGTTGGGGTTTAAGACGATCAAGGTTCGAGGTCGAGTCATTATAAAGAAAGGGAATTTGATGCAGGGGATACAAATTTGGATGCTACAAGTACAAGGGACGAGTGAGGCAAACTCGAGGACGAGTTTTTTCAAGTGGGGGAGAATGATGCAATTATGCCTTCACCATATGTCGTGTTTCGTGGTTTCGTAGTTTTTGTAGTTTCGTAGTTTATGTTTATATTTATCTTATATCCCACATCGCCCTAGAAGGCAAACATGTAAGCACTCATTCTCCTATAAAAGGAGGTGCAAGGATTTGGTGTAGGATATGGTTTTATATTTTGATATTGATAATAAAGCTTTGCTTTAATCAATCTATTCTTGGCGATTTTGCTAAGATTCTCTTAATAATCGGTATTCGTTTGAATCAACGATTGTTGGAGTTTGCCTGATTATCGGTATTCTTTTGAATCAACGATAGTTGGAAGATTGTTTCTGGTATTCGGGTGAATCAACAGATCCAATTTGTGTTATCTCGTTATTAGTCTACATCAGTTAGAGACAGGTTGGTATCTCTTATTTTATTTACTACGTCAATTCGTGTGTTCCTTTTATTTTCACTACATCAATTCTCATTTGTGATTGGACATGTAATACTATCATTATACATAAACATTGTATATTGCTAAAGGGGTGTTTGTTTATATAGTGGGCTTGTGTGGTTCTCGGCATATGTTTCATAAGCTTACTCTTTATGACTTAATTTAAAACATTGTATAGTGTTAAAGGGGTGTTTGTTTATTATGACATGATATACTTATATAAATTTCAAAATAAGGCACAAAAAATAAGAATGAGCTTATGAAACATGAGCCGTAAACCAAATAAACAATAAACTCTCTATATATAAGTTTAAACGAACACCCTTAATATTTCGTTATAAAATGTATTTGAATGAAATTAAATCAGGCAAGAGACATAATAATTTGTACAATCTTTATTTTACGTATCTTTAACTAACAATGTGTTCTCGAGTCTTTTTATTAAGGCAAGGGAGGAGATAGGATGGGAATGTGAAGAAGGGGATAAGTAAAGAAAGGAAGTATTTGTTTTATTTTGTGTTCTTTAGTTAAAGGGTTAATTCCATATATCCCCAATCTAAATTCTCAAATACCTTATTTACCCAACCAAAACTTATATTGACATATATACCTAAGTTGAACACAATATTTGTCATATCTACCCATTTTATTATCAAATCAATTAAACTCAATTTATATTATTAGATACCCATTATACCCTTTATCCCAACACAGATTAATGCCCTTTTTTATATCATGGAAGGTTTGCATCCCTGAGATTCGATTTCAACTAGATGAAAGGTTCTTAACAAGATAGTTGAACTATAAACACTATCACTAGTGTACATGTCTATAGCCCTTAAGTATACAAATGTCCACTGAAGAAAAAAAATCCAAATATCATTGACGATCTACAGTTTTGAAGGTGTTTAGTTTGTACCAACCATTGTCAAATGTACAATGAACCCATGCGTACCAAAGAAGATACGAGAACAATCAATGACCATCACACTACATGCTTTTGTCTGTAATTTTTTACGTCTCCAACTTCACTTGATTATGAATACATGTCAATCTATCTAGCTTGTGGTTTACCAAGATATATCACCATATGAAAGATATAGAGTTAATTAGCATCTTATACGAGTTGATTTCTTGGGTGTCAGTGGATGTGGTATTATTTAGCAGTTAAAACATGGTTATATGTTTATATAAAGGGTATAATAGGTATTGAATAATGTAAATTGATTTGATAATTGAGTTTAAAATTTTTGATAATAAATGAGTAGATATGACAATTTTTGTGTTTGATTTGGATATATATGTCATTATAAGTTTTGGTTGGGTAAATATGATATTTGAGTGTTTAGACTGAAGATATATGGAATTAACCCTAATTTATAAACAAATTGTAGAAATCCATTCAATACTCTCGAGCAATCGTTACAATATTAAATAATTTCCACCTTAATTAACTAGTTTTAATGCCCGTGCACGCACGGGGTTTAGACAATATGTTTTTTTAAATACATGTATGATTTTTATTTTTATTTTGTTTTATAAGTTATGTTAT
>BQNB010204355.1:0-10697 GCA_026074375.1 Tanacetum coccineum | reverse complement strand
ATGGTCAAAGCATTTAATTACTTTCCTTTGTAACGTCTTATGGTCTCTAGTATATAAAGAGACATAGACTCATAGGTTTTAAATCCATCCATAGCATAGTCGACTGATGAGAGTCGAATAGTAAAGGTGTGTGTGTGTACACAAAGTTTAGTTAGTTAGTTAGTTAGTACACCATAATTAGTTGGTGTAGCCCCAAGTTATAGTTGGGGTAATAGGGAAACGTTCAATGAAGAAAACCTTGTTTAATAACTTATTGTTCTTTAATTTTCGCTGCATATATAAGTTATTTGTAAAACATATCCTAGATGGGCTAAACGATTCTTATCAATTGGTATCAGAGCCTGGTGGCTCTCGATCTAGGATTACAAGGTTTTTGAAGAAACCCTAAAACCCTAAATTTCAAGAAACCGATTTGTGGTAAAAGTTTTATGGGGTGTTGGAGTTAAATTGCTATAACAATCTTTATGATCGTCCTCTCTACCTTTTTGGTATGCAATACGATCTTCAAGTATTATTATTATTCAAGGGTTTCTTGGTATAATTGATTTATGATGATGGTTTTAGATCTCGGATAGAACTGAATTTCTTTCAGTTTATTCTTATTGATTTATGGCTCGGTTTGAAGATTATTTGAAGATGTAATTACGAAGACAGCTGAATATTGCTTATTTGATGTTGTAGTTGGGTTTCACAGGTGCGCGTCTTATCATATCTTAAAGTTGTGGTTGGCTTTTAAGATAACTTGTTCGTGCTTAAATGGTGTGACGAAGACTTGTCAAAATCTAGCAAAAGTGTGTGATTTTTCTTATAGGTGCTCAATGCTCACATTTGCTATCACTTAGTATGTGTCTCATATAGTTGAGGATTTTGTCAAGAGATTGCGATCTACTTATATTTTGGTCTTGGTATAAGTTTGACATCACGTGGATAGTGCAAGACATAAGACACAAGTTTGGGAAATTCTACTTCTTCAACATATGGGTTATACTCATTTTTCTTCATCAATAATTACTACTTGGAGCCTACTGAGTTCGAGATTCAAGAGATGGTTAGCATACTTTCAGGGGAAGCTTATTGTTAACATCTTTAACCATCTACATGTACCACTTAAGGGGAAGTGTTCACAAGTTGCTTATCTACAAAAGACCCCTATTAGATGATTACAAAAAGGGGAAGAAGACTATATGGTTTGCAGCTTATTTATTAGTGGTGACATGTACAAGAAGATCTTAAGTCAAGGGGAAGCTTTGAAGATTATTTCATACATGAAGATTGTTTTGTAATATCAAATAGGAGAAGATTGTTAGGATTTGAGATTTGATGATTACAAAACCACATATGAAGAAAAAAAGAAAGATGAAACAACAAGGACTTAATGTGTAATATTAAGTTAGCTTCTTATCAAAGTTAGGTTTTCTTGTAAACCCTGGCCTCTCTAGTATATAAAGAGAGGTATGGTGAATAGTTTTAGGCATCCATCATAGTTAGATCTCTCCAATGAGAGTCTAATAGTTAGCTTATTAGTTTATATAGTAGTTAGTTTATTAGATAGTTGGTGTAGCCGCATTTACTCTGATCAAATATATTGAAGGCTTCAATGTTCGATTAAAACCTTGTTGAATAGCATTATTGTTCTTATTATTCCGCTGCGTATTAATGTTATTCGTAAAACTAATCCTAGATGGGCTAAACGATTCTTCCTTTATTTGACGGTACTAACAATGTTAGTACTGCTAGACATAATTTTAATAGTCAGGCAGTACCAATTAATGCTGCCAGGAAATTAGTACTGTTAAACCTTTTGTGAATAATGCTAGACCAAAAATTGTTTTTCATAAAACTCATTCACCATTTAGAAGGCCTTTTAATAACACAACACCACTTAAAACCACTTTTACAAAGCAAAAAGTTAATACTGCTGGGGTTAATTCAGTTAGTGTTATTGGGCAAAATAAGGAAACTATTGTTAAGACCTCAGCAGGTTGTAATTGGAGAACCAAAAGACATTATTAGAATAGAGTCTCCAAATACAATAGTGGATCAATGACAAGGACAGATGTATATTTTAGAGATCCACAAGGCAGACTCAAGTCAGCAATGGCTTGGGTCCCCAAGAGAAACTAATACTATTAGTTATATATAGTTAGTGCTGCCCGAACAAATGTTAGTACTGTCAATTTATTAGTATTGTTAGTATAGAAGTTAATACTATTAGTTATACTCAAATCTGCTTAGTATAATTACTGTTGTGATTATTGCACAAAATGTTACAGATTCTGTTTTCTTTGTCTGTTGAACTAACTTTTTGTAGGTAAAGAAAAGTCTTAAATAAATCTGTTATGAAATCCCTAGTTTTTAGGGATGAAGATTGAGATAGGATGGCCAACATTGAATGAAGTCTTAAGGAAATTAATGTTTTTGGTTCGTAATTGGGTGCAAGATTAGTATTGTTTATGTACTTAATAATGCTAGCATTAAAAAGCAGTTGGTTAATACTGCTCGAGTTAAACATTAGTACTGCTCGTTGGTGTCATTAGTGTTGCTCGTTTGGTATGTGGAGTTAGTGCTGCTATCAATAAGCAGTTACTACTGCTAGCTTTAAAGATTAATGCTGCTAGTTTTACCCGATATCGGACAACACACATTTTGGTTCTCAGATGATTTAGACAAAACTGAATTACTTTCAGTTTGTTCTTAACTGAATTTATTATCAGCAAGTTTAAATGGAGATGAGAAGGTTTGTTAAGTGTTGGTTTAATCACCACACAACAAATGGTCATCAGTTCACCATGCTTAATAGGCATAAGAACTGGCTAGTCCATAAGCAAACGGCTTGTGGTAAAGACTTCTCAAATCCGTTTATGGTTGACAATTTACCAAAAATTGTAGGGTTCTCAACTCACCTTGCTTCATGGTTAAGAGTTGGCTAGTCCAGGATCAAACAGTTCTTGGTAAAGACTACTCAAATCTGTTGATAGCTGATAGTTTGCTAAAAACTATATGGTTTATCAATGCACCATGTTATGGCAATGAAGCATTGGCTAGTCCAAAAGCAAACGGTGTTTGGTAAAGACAAGTCAATTCCGTTGATGGTTGACAGTTTACCAAAAACTGTATGGTAATCAACTCACCATATTTTGCAATAAAGAGTTGACTATCCCAGAGCAAACGGCTACTGGTAAAGGAATATCAAATCCGTTTATGGCTGGTAGTTTGCCAAAAACTACAAAGCCAACTTAGTTGGATTGTTGCTGAAAAGATGTTGCTGTTGAAGACATGTTGCAGAAGGATAGCAAAAGATGTCAAAGATTATGATCAAGATTTGACAAAGTGTTTGGATACATCCTCCAAGAACTTAAGAAGAATAAACCAAAGAAACATGAAGTTAAACAAGTTCAACAATCATGTTTAGGGGAGGATTGTTGGGAATTGTGTATTCCTAACTTAGTACCGTTAGTGATATACTTAGTACCGCTAGTTATAGTTAGTACTGACAGTACAAAGTGTTAAGTACTGCTCAGATAGTTAGTACCGTTAGTACAAAAATAGTTAGTACCGTTTAAGAGATATGTATGAGATATTGTAGGAAAAGATATGTATTATCTTTTACGCGTTTTGTAAGCCTGTTAGGGTTTATCCTTGGTTTATAAAAGGAACCCTACGGCATTAGAGAGAGTATACACAAAGAAAACACACAGATCTCATCTCATACAATCATATCTCATAGTTAGTAATCTGTAATCATATTAGCAGATTAATAGAAATCAAAGTTTAGTATTCATTATTCTTCTTAATACTATTGTGTAGATTCCGCATATACAATAAGTATTCATAGTTAGTGTTTCTCTATAGTCAATCTGTATTTATACAAGTTGGCTATCACCCTTAGCATGCTGCAAAGATCTGTTTAGTTTGGGACTCACAATAATTTATACTTGTTTTACAACAGTTGGGGTGAGATACTGATGACATCAAATAACGTCACATCATAAGCATCATTTATCCCATTAATATTGCTTTTTTGCATTATCTTGTATAAGATTTGATACTTAATCGCTTGTTTGTATAAATCTCAGTTATTATCGAGCATTTGGCAAAAGATAGATAAAAGAAAGTGTTTTGGAGCATAAATGAAGAAGTTCGAGAAAGTATACTAAATCTAAAGAATACGATGTATCATTCTAGACGGATACGCTTTTTCCGAAGACTTTGACGAACTTAAGACCATTTCTTGACTTTGAAGAATACGCCCAATCCACATCAAGGAATACGCCGTATATGATACTTTGGTCAACTATCAAGAGAAGCATGATTTCCATCTAATACGCAGTATCCGGAATCCCCTATACGCCGTATTCAGTGGCGTTCAATGAATATTCCAGAATAAAATAATTGTGTAGCCCACGCCAAGTTACTTCATTATGTCGTATCAGACCCCTCTAATACGACGTATCGACGTGTTTTTAGAACCTATAAATAGAAAACCTAAAATTCAGTTTTCAGTATGCAAAGACCACCAAAAAAAAAAAAAAAAAAAAATAAAAAAATAAAAAAAAAAAAAAAAAATATAAGAAAAAAAAAAAAAAAAAAAATAAAGAATAAAAAAAAAAAAAACAAAAAAAAATAAAAAAAAAAAAAAAAAAATAGAATGAAAAAAGAAAATAAAATAAAAAAAAGAAATATTTTTAAAAAAAAAAAAAAAAAAAGTGAAAAAAAAAAAAAACAAAAACAACCCCAACCACATTAACCACAATACCCACACACACAAACACCACAACCAAAACCACCTATAAACATCACCCACAACCAACAAAACACAAACACACAAAAAATAAAACCAAAATATAAAAAAAAAGCCACCACACAACGACAAACACAACAACCACACAACTAAAAACCACAAAAACAACAAAAAAAAAAAATACAAAGCAAAAAAAACCCAAACAAAACACACACCCAAATATCCACCCCACAAAATTACACAAAATAAGCAAACAATATTTACAAGAAGCAACAATCAGCGCCCACCAACACCCCAACCCCCACTCCCAAACACTCAAAAATACCCCAACCACACACCCCCAAAAACCCTCCCAAACCGCAGACGAAAATGCACACCCCCAACAAAAAAAACCAAAAATCAAACACCACCAAAATCACCAAGGACCCACACAAACAACCAAATCGCCATACAAACCGCCCCACACCCCCCTAAATGAATATGATGAATATGAAATCTACAAGTATAAGATTCATGTGCGTAAAGATAAGGATGAAGAGATGTTAAATGTTGAAGTTGAAGATCCTGATAAAGGTGATGAAGAGGTTACTGATGCAGCAAAGGCAGATGCTGAAAAGACTTCAGAAGTAAAGGATGATGCCAAGAATACCAAACTCCCTCCAACAAGCTCTAGCTTATCTGTATCTTTAGGTTTTGGTGATTAATTTCTTAAAATTTCTTCTGATTCTTCTTTAGTTAGTACTGTTAAGGATACTACAGATGTAGAGATCAACTCATTATTGGAAGTTAAGATCCAGTCTGAAGTTTTACGTATCCAGTCTCCATCCATGCTTAGTGTACCAGTGTCTGTGATTTTTGAGCCTTCAGTTCTCACACCAGTATAAGAATCTCCTTCAATAGCTATTGTAACAACTCTACTTCCTTTATTTGTCTCCACCACACCACATGTACCTCAACAAAAAACAACATTGATACCCACACCACCAATCACAACTGATGCTCTAACCATCACCAATGTTGTTTCTGAATCTGATGCATTTTCTATTATTCAGCTAAGAGTTGCTAAATTGGAAAAAGATGTGTTTGAACTTAAGAAAATAGATCTCTCTGTTGAAGCTCTTGTTGCTCTCAAGACACAAGTTCCATTCTTTGTAGATAATTATCTTGGATCCAAAGTTGGAGATGTCTTTCAAAAGGAACTGAAGAAACACACAGCAGATCTTATTCAGAAATATTCTCTGCAGCAAATTCTCGAGTTACCCAAGAAACAGACACCAACAGTTGATCTAGAACAAGAATCTGAGAAAAGTCCTTCAGAGATTCTTAAGATTAAAAAGGAACAAGCTAAGAAGCAAAAGATGCCGAAGTTTACTATCAAGTCTACAGATAAGGCAACTCTCAAAGAGTATGATTAGAAAAGCGCTCTCTACCAGACCATGCATGCTAATAAGTCTTTCAACAGAAATCCTGCTAATCATCGATTGTACCATGCTCTTACGGAAGCACTGATAGAGGATGAAAATGCAATGGATAAGGGAGTTGATGATACAGTTCAAGCTCCAAAAGACGGATTGACGGATTATATATCCGCATCAAGACGCGCGGGAACTACCCCGCACAGGGAACATCTACAACCTCAAGCGGTGCCACCTTTAAAAAAGCCACGCCTACGCATGGCTCCTTGCTATTAGTAAGCGCCCATTAAACTTCTGTATTTTTTTATGTTTGGAAAGTTCCATTTCTTACAATAAAATAAAAAACTAGCAAGTATGAATCAAATATCGCGGTGCCTAGCTAGCATCCGCGGCCCCATTCAATATAATACTTATTAATTAGTGTTGTTTTTTAAATATGATTAAGTTTACATAACTTATATACTTTACCTACGCGGTAACACATACAATTTACCTACGTGGTAACTCTTGCCTACGTGGCGTGCATGCACCTATAACTCCCACGAGGAGAAAAGGATTGAGTGAACCTACTAATTAGCTCGTTGAGTAAGAGGGTTGCAAACCCATCAACATCGGATCACGTATCCTTGTTAAACACCTTTCTCTCACAAGACGTTGATAAGTCTACGCGCGTCTCACGACAGGCGCGCAGTACCGCACACCGTGCATGTTTAACAACTTCGGAGTTAAAACAATTGACTTCTAGATATGGTATTGCGGTACGCCGCATGTAATTGTAATGTCAACCCATACACGCGCACACAAGATATATCTTGTATTCGCATAAATACTAAGACGTATGACATATCCGCGCATGACGGATAACATATCCGCGCACGACGGATGGCATATCCGCGCATGACGGATAACATATCCGCGCACGACGGATAACATATCCGCGCAAGACGGACAACACGTCCGCGCAAGATGGACAACACGTTCGCGCAAGACGGATTAAATGTCCGCGCAAGACGGACGAAACGTCCGCACTCTTAAAGACGAACAAAAACGTCCACCCTTTAAAGAATATCAACAACGCGTCCGCGCAAGACGGACAACACGTCCGCGCAGGACGGATTAAATGTCCGCGCAAGACGGACGAAACGTCCGCACTCTTAAAGACGGACGAAAACGTCCACCCTTTTAAAGACGGACGACACGTCCGCGCAAGACGGATGAAATATCCGCGCAAGACGAACAACACGTCCGCGCAAGACGGATTAAATGTCCGCGCAAGACGGACGAAACGTCCGCACTCTTAAAGACGGACGAAAACGTCCACCCCTTTTAAAGACGGACGACGCGTCCACGCAAGACGGACAACACGTCCGCGCAAGACGGATGAAATATCCGCGCAATATATGGAGATCATCTCCGCTCTTATGAATTCTTATCATCCTCTCTTAAGAGGTGAACGAGAATGGTACCTGGCCAATGCTAGTGTTACCCCGACTATAGAAAAATTGTTCTTCTTACGGGGTCCTTACCGTTCTGACACGGGAAACCAAGCATATGAGCTCCATCACCAAACATATGTATATGGGTACGGCCCATTGTATGCACAATTAGCACGGTCTAAAGAACTTGAGTCTAGAAATATTCCCCGCGCACGACAAGTGCTGCACGCAGTCAACATACTAGACTGGGGGACATGTAACCGTATAGGTATAGCCCGATCTATTTAATACGAATTATGAGCTTACTTGCTGAAGACGAAGTACGAGGAGTCTGCGCTAAAGTTTTGAACTTGTATTTTGTTCCATTTTATAAAACTTATTATCCATGTTTTTCAAAACTTATGTTATGAATTTGGTAACGTTTCTGTGGGACGTATGTTGTTACTCTGAAACTCCTTTAAATGGAACAATGTTTTTAAACGCCTCTTTTTGAGTCATTTTCTATATCCTTGTGTAATTGTGCTATGAATGAACACCCAAATGTTGTATATTCCGCTGCGTGAACTTTGGGGGTGTTAAATGAAACTTAAAAAGGCCTTTGCTCAAAACAAGGCAAACAAAGCTTATAAATAATCTAATCTACAAGCTCTAGCTTATCAAAAGACAAGCTAGTGACAACAATAAGCCCTTCCCTTTTTGGCTTATCTTCCATTTGAGCTTTTTGAGTGATTTTTTATAAATTAAGCTTAAACCTTACAAACTATGAAAGAGTTTGTAAGACTTAAGTAAACAACTTAAGAATGATATAAAAAAGAGCTTTTGTGAGCTTATAAAACAATTTTAAAACATAAAACACTTTAACATAAAAACAGGATAAAACATAAAAACTTCAATATTTTATTTAACTTAAAATTAGTACAAGGCTTTTTAAGAAAACAATACAATAAGCTAAAAAGACTTAAAATATAAGCTAAAAGTTAAACTAGGTAAAAACTACATGGCTCATTCGGGCTTCAAGGACCTATTTATATAAAGACTAAGAAGGTTCTAGGATGTGTGTTTCTTGTGTGAGACATAAGGCAGCTGTGCTTCATGTGTGAGTGCTTCAAGTCTTTCATCTTGGCCATTGAAATTGAGTGGTGCCCAAGTTGTATGATCAAATCCATCCATTTCTTGTCATTTTCCCTTGTTGAATGATGTTATTGAGGACTGCCAAGGTGGATTTTAGCTGTTTGTGTGGTGGGTTATAAAGGATGGTGATGTTTTGTTATGGAGTGAGGAAGAAGACATTGAATAGTGAGGCATGGTGTTGGCGGGAAATTGGGGAAGATGTACAGTAGTTCGAGTTCAGGTAAAGGTTTGGGGGGTTGGCATGTTTAGTCCCTCAAGGTGTATTGTTTGATTACATGGTTAGTCCTTTAGGACTAACGACAGTTAGTATGAAAGGGTTACAAAGGCTAACGCCAGTAAAGGGTCTTGGGCTTGGTTTGGGCCGAGTATGTATAAAAGAGGTATTAGACCTTTTTCTTGTACAAGTCTTTATGTAATGTCTTAATGGGCTGACCCAGCCCATTAGATGGGTATGGGTGGGCCCATTTAAGATTTCTTCGATATCGGCTCCGCGTTTGACTTTGACTTTGTTGGGGTTGATTTTGGTTGACTTTGACTTTTTAACTTTTGGCTTTGATTTGACTTTTCTTTCACGCTCTTTCCGCTCTCGTGCTCGGTTTTGTCGTTTTGGCTTCATTTTTGTCATTTTCTTAGATATCCGTTACCTGCACAGTACAAATGCAAAACATACAAATACAATGTATTTTTGTTATGTTTTTGGTCATTTAAGTCTGGTTTTAATGGAAAATGGTATGTGTAATTAAGCACATACCAAAATACCCCATACTAAGAAATTGCCGTGTCCTCACGCAATGCTATAAGTAAACACTTAAGAAAACTAAGAATCTCGATCCCCCTTGACTAATTATCTCGAGAAGTAGCTAAGTGTTCATCAAGGGGAATTAAAGAATCAATAGCTTTGAAAAGCCCCATTTTTACCATTCTACCACTATTTTTGTTTTTAGAAACTAACTTATTTGACTTTCGTTCTTTTCATAACCGTCAGGGATCATAGAACAAGACGCATTTAAATCCTAAAATGCCCAAGAAGGATAAATTCATCGTCCTCGACTTTTCACTCATCCCAAACCAAGCTTAGAACGAAATCACTGTTAAATATAAGTTAAGATGCTAACACTACTCATATTTGCAACTTGTGAACTTTTCACTCCCGACAATTATATTATCTTAGGTGAATGTGCAATTTTGAATTTTAACCATGGATCAACGTTTTGCAATGTAGCGACTTTCGTCTCGGTACATCCCAACCTTGCGGCTAAGTGACCAGGCTTTTAACACCCCACAGAGACTAGTATCGGGACTCACGGACCTTTGGTTTCAAAAACTCTTAGGTTTCTCGTTTACACATAGCTTATTTAGAAAAAACACAACTTAAAATGAAATAGTCTAAGTTCAAAAGCATATTTAAATTTATAAAAAAGAGATTTTCCCTATATTTATTAAATCACCCTTAACATTAAACATAACATTGATGCAATTGTAACCCTCGACCTTTTAGAAGGCTACAACATCGGTTGTGAGCAGGCAAGATGTAGCAAAATTTTATCAGTCTCGGATTATTATTCTTACTATGGGCTTTCTTTATAAGGTTGTAACATCGGTTGTGAGCCGGCAAGATACAACAAACTTTTATCAGCCCACAGTTTATAATTATTACTCATCATTCTTCTATTTTTTCATTTTTCATTATATTTTTCATTTTTTTAATTTCATTTTACTTTATCTCACGATATAGAGAAGACTTCTTTTTGGAAAATTTAAGTATAAATTTGAACTAAGACTAAAATTATTGCTATCGACTACATCTCAAAAATTGTTAATTTAAGTTTAATTTCCAAAAATAGCACGTATTATTAGTCCGGTTAGGAGCTTATGGGAGAAAAAGACACAGATTACATACATGAGCTTTTAAGATTTCCAAATAATCCTTGTTTAGCATCCAACTCAGAATTAACTCTATCATTTTTCGTTCTT
>BQNB010204352.1:0-10697 GCA_026074375.1 Tanacetum coccineum | reverse complement strand
GCGGATTTAAGAGATAAGGAGGGGGAACAAAATAATTTTTTTTTTTCATTTTTAATATTGCACAAAAATACTTATTAAAACTTTTTAATGCTTATCCCTTAAGATAGGTTCTTTTAACAAAGGAAAGTAAATATACAAAATAATCAAATTACGAGATATATTATTTATTTTTTTTTTAAATTGGCCGGCCATATATTTACATATATATATTTTATATATTTTTTAAAAACAAATACCTTATGTTATATCTTTATAATTTTCAAAAATTATAACCTAAGGTTTTAATTTCAAATGCTTATTAATAAACTTTAGGTTATATTCAAAATTTCCAATATGAAATGAAATTCAAATTTTTGGGTTTTACACAACTCTTGTATGCTAATCACATCACCTCATAACTTGGCTTCACTTTACCACTTCTCTTCGCTTTGCTACTTCACTTTGCTTCACAACTTCACTATGCCTAGACACTACTACGATCACACCAATCTAACTCTTCTTACAAAGATCACCCCGATCTAACTATACTTACAATGATTACCACAATATAAATATTATAAACAACTATAATACACACCTTTACAATATACACAAATGATTTACAAGATCTAACACAACTTCACAATAACACCAACTAAACTATAACACTTCTTGACTTGATGATAACAAGTATTCTTCTCATGCACTTGAGGAATTAAGCTTGGATCACTTGGAAACAAAGCTTTATGATTAAATGATCAAAGGTGATTTAGAACAGAAAGAAAGTGTGTGCAAAAGGTGAGAAAATCAGTGGGGAATAGTCCAGTATTTATAGGCCAGCTGAGTTGGATTTTTGTCTGGGCGATCCCCTTAATTAGGGTTTTGGTCCCCTTAAAATTAAAGGGGCCGCCCCTTATAATTAAGGGGGCCACCCAGCCTAGACGCTCCCTTTTTTGTCTTTTCTATGGGAGGTGTTTTCTGGAACATTTCTAGCTGTTTTTAGGTAAAAAAATTTAATTCAAAATATTTATTTTAATAAAACATTTCTTTTAAATCTAAAAATGTTTTTTAAAAGATATAAAAATGTTTGTGACATTTTTATAAAAAGTGTGAGGTTAAATAAAAAATCATTTGATCATGAAATGCATTAAGAATTTGTTTATTCATACCTTTAAGTGATTAAATTTTCAAAATTTACTACTAATTACTTGATTACATTTAATTTTTTATTAATCGTTTTTACATTTTGTGATCATCAAAACGTAGAGAGATCAAAAATATTAATAACGTTTTTAGGCATTATTTCTATCAACAATCTCCCCATTTTTGATGATTAAATAATCTTAACTCATTAAATGAAAAATTAGTTTTAAACAAGTATTTAGTGAGTTTATTTCCATTTCTCCCCTTTTTTGTAGAATCAAAAAGGCTTCGCCGATGAATATTAGTAGAATCGACGGAAAAAATGCTCCCCCTTGATGTGTACTCCCCCTCGTTCGAGGGCACCAAGCAATCGAGCTATGTTCACTTTACTACAAAAACAAGTTAGAAGAACCACACCAATTTTTCTAACATATGGAGCAAAGAAAGGAAAAATAATATGCATACATTAAATTTAAGTACAAACAAATGCATACTTGCAAACATAATATCAAAGACCATTCATTTAAATAAAACTTGTGTATACAACACAATCATACATGTATAAAATATAAATAATATGCTTGAAGCATATTGGTACATCATTCATAAAAATTAAACTACAAATGTCCTAAAATTCTAGATTCCCATAGGACTTGCTTACAAAAGGTTTGGTTGACAATTATTTAAACATGAACAACTAAACATAGATTATGTTTAGTTTAGAGAGATTAATGGTGATGGAGTGTTGGAAAAGGGAGGTTGTGAGAGCATGTGTTCAATGTAGGAGAACATATATTGGAGTTCATCTCTTAATCCAAAGATGAGAGTATGGTTGTAAATGTAACACAAACATGAATCTCCATGTGCCTCAAGAAGGTTCCAAGGAATGGGATGACCAAAGATAGGTGGAGAAGGTGATGTAGAAGTAAATTGGACATCAAGTGGGGTAATTGGTAAAAGGGTGAGAGTGATGTCCATGGATGCATTTTCTTAAGTTAGAGGTGGTGGAGAAGTTCTTGGAGGAGGGGATGTTGGTGAGTTCAAGTAACTATTAGGTGATGGTGATGTGGATGCGGGTGGTGATTTGGGTATGTAGTCAATGGAGGATGAGGAAGTATCTTTGGTGGATGGTGTTTTAGAAGGTGCATTAGGAGCACTAGGTGATAAGAGTTGATGCTTGGGTGATGGGGTCTTAGTGTCATCTTGAGTTAAATCT
Organism: Tanacetum coccineum; assembly: GCA_026074375.1. Classification (NCBI taxonomy): domain Eukaryota; kingdom Viridiplantae; phylum Streptophyta; class Magnoliopsida; order Asterales; family Asteraceae; genus Tanacetum; species Tanacetum coccineum. Next base: position 8,359 of record BQNB010204352.1, on the reverse strand, counting down.
ACAAACAATTAAACATAAAAACAAACAATTTTTTTGGCGTGAATGATGGATGATTTTTTGGTCTTTTGAGGAAGCTTTGGAAATGGAAGCCTAGTTGATGCAGAAGGTTTATGTGGTTAGATAATGGATGAAGAATGCCGGATGAAGTGTTGATATGCATTTTGAAGGGAATTTATTAGAATGAAATAGTTTGGAAATGAAAATAATATTTGAATAGTGTTAGGATTTCCAAAAATCTGTTTACGAGCATTCAGGGTATGGATAGCGAGACTAGGTGATACGAAGCCAAATCGATTAAGCGAGATAAAAAAACAAATAAACAAGAAATAATGTCTATCTTTGATGAGAATAAATCACCCCCCCAATGGTTTATGTTAGTAGAGTAAAACTGACTTCCCCAATGAATAACAAATCAATATTCTTTATCATTCAACATACTCAACATTACAATCCTAATGCGGGTCTATTTATCTAATAGACTTATCTTGTTGACTATGAATTACATAATATAGGAAACTACCTAAAATATTTGAACCAAGAAAATATAATAAAGGGAAACTAGTAAATATTAAATAAAAACTATTAAATAGGTTCTTATGCAATTAATACTTATTTCAATCGTATATCCATAATTAAAAATATTCACATAATATCGTATCATTACTCCGCTCCGCAAAAACACCTTGTCCTCAAGGTGTGGATTTGAAATCTCATCTTAATCGGCCTTGAGCGCATGATCCCATGGTTTGACTTGAAGATATGGTTCATTTTCCTTAGCATCACTGTCGTCCACCCATAAAACTTGCAAGGATTTGCTTTTACACTGATGTCCTGGCCTATATTTTTCATCATCAACTTGAAACAACAAACCTAGATCTTTTTTCCTGCAATCTCAGATATACTGTCAATCTTTTGAATTGACAGGAACGCATTGTTGACACACTTGGAACACTCTTCCTGTTTTGCGTTCACATTGTGCTAGTGGAAACAAATTTTAGTTTAAACCTGATCACTAATGGCAATTAGAATATAGTTGCTGAATTAGTACCCCGACCTTGTGAAGCACTTCTAAAGAGCTTATTTTCTTCAATAGACACTGCCAGCTTCATTGCATAACTTAGGCCCTCTGGATTCAAAACACGAACAACAACACGAAGGTCTTGTTTAAGACCTTTGATAAAAGTGCCTTCCAAAATTATTTCAGGAACTCCCACCAACTGACCTGCTAACTTTTCAAATAATGCAACATATTCTCGAGCAGATCCAACTGTGTAAATTGCGCTAAAAGATTGCTCAAACCAAACTGCCATGAAATTGTTCTGGAATCGGTGCTAAATACATTCGCCTTTTAAAATTCTACCACGATCTTAAAGGGAGTTCTACTCAACTCCAGCGGTACCAGAAAGAGCTTGCCCCTCTAACAAAACTCATCAACCGTTATTGATCCGTAGCCTCAATTCCTTGTAATATGAAATATCATTCCCTGCGGTAAATCCACCAGAAAGCATCCTCCTCCTTTTAAAATAGTGCATTCTTTACTTTCTCAAACTGTATTCGCTCCGTATGAACGCATTCTCGCTGTAATCCGTTTCCTTGTACCCAAAAACATTTACCATTACCATTAGATCCGGTTCCAAACTTCATTCCTTCCCTGTTTACTGGCTGAAACCTAACATCTTGGTTACGGGAAATTTAATCTTTTTTCCCATGCTTCAATCTTGATTCACTAACAAAGTAGGTACTGAAACCAAAAATCATCAAACGTTGAAGTTTAGTGGTTTTACCTTAGTTTGTTCTTTAATTTCTTACTACTTCGTATTGGCTTGTTAAACTTGCACTTGATTAGATCAAGGGTTGTATAGCTGCTAATAACTCCGCATTTTTCCATTAAAATCTTTTTTCCAAAGCATAAAATCGGACATTCCACATCATCCCCCCAAAAAAACACCCCGCCCCCCACCCCCCCACCCCCCCACCACCCAAATCCATTAAATCGATCATCCCATATTCGAGCATACCTTTTAATTTTGATTCTAAATAAGTTCTATTTAGTACAATATGCCAAGGAAAGTTTTTTTTGAACCATAGTTAATGAATATTAATCGATGAAACAGTAAGTAATCACTAATAACAAACATGCTCCTTATACTCAATTGATACGAACCGAATCATTAAGAGATAAAAGAACAATAAACAAGATAAAAGTCTAATTTGAATGACATAAACCAACCACCCAATGGTTTATATATTGAGATAAACCGAGCTCCCAATTGAATTAACAAATCAATATTCTTTATCATTCAACATAATCAACATTAAATCCTAACGACTATTTATAATAGACTATATCTAGTTGACTAAGATTACATAATAAAGGAAACTACTAAAATAGCTTGACCAAGAAAATATAATAAAGGAAACTAGTAAATGATTAATAAGAAACTATTAATAGTTTTCTATCAATAAACTGTATTTCATATCATTCAATAATTTAATATTCCAGGATCGTATCACTATGGTAAAAAGAAGTGTCAAAAAGACAAAAGAAACGAGTAAAATCCGAGAACAGGATGGCCGACCCCCTTAATAACTGCCGCCCCCCTTATCTTAAGGGGACCGCCCTTATTGGAATTAAAGGGGCCACCTATCTGGTTTTTTTTAGACGACACCAAAATTTTATTTTTTTGTAAAATTTGTGAGAAGGTTGTGTTTTGGTGTTCGATTTTGCAGCAAGTTCCCATGTAAAACATAATATGCAAGAAATCAATTAGATATCATGTATGTTTTGCCACCAAATAATATACAAAATGAAGTCAATGATTATAAAAGCAATACTAATGATCATAGAAATTAAAGGTCCTAAGCAAGCTTAAACAAGTTCAAGTTCTTCTGACTAAGTCGGATTGTCATCACACAATTAATTAATCATAAACATAAGTGCACATAAAGTCCTAAACCAATTATTCTACCAAGCTAGTCATCAGTCAACATCTACACTTCTTCTTCTTGCCGAATACTCCTCGCAATGCCTTGCAAAAATGACTTGAATCCACCCAAGTTCTCTTATGGCATTTCTTGTGTATTCATTAAGCATGTCATTTGACGTTCGAAAGAGAAGATCATCATTTTGTTCAGAATGAAGTGGGTAACTTCATATTGTTTGTGAATCCAAGATGTTTGAGATGTTTAGATATGGTTGCGTGGAGATGGTAGGTACTAGCACGAGAAGCACCATCAACCTCATCATCATCTCGCTTGGTGCGAATAGAAGATCCTCTTTAATGATGGGCGTAGTTGAGAGACGGAGTGATGGGCTTTTCCACGATCACATTCAGGAGTTGGCGGGTGTGTCTTAGAAGCAAGTTGGACGCAATGAGACGTTCAACGACATCTTCAGAATTCCAATTTTCAAGATGATGGTAAAGTTCCACGACATGTCGAAAGATACATATCAAGAAACATACCATAAGGAAATGGGCATTTGGGAGTTATGGCTCGTGTCATTTTCAATTCTTTTGGACAAAGAAATACTGCAAGATTTAAAATGTATGCTCCGGACTAGGATACAATATAATATATATATGCAAGGCAAACCGGGAGATGGTCCCCGAGTCCACCTAATGCAACACATGTCACATAAATGGATTCAATTCCAACTTTTCAAAATCATGTCTTAGTGTCTTTGGTTAAGAAGCTTACATTTGGTGAAAAGAATGACGTTTTGTTTTGAATGAAGCGATTTAGGGTCAACGCATGTTGAAATTGAAAAATTGATGAATAGAGACTCTTCTGGCGGTGAGGAAAGGTCGATCTTGATATGGTCCTTCGGTTTCTTGGAAGTACACAAGAGAACCAAGATCCTATACATTTGTTAACAGACGGATTGGCCATCGAATGAAATTCTGAGAATTTGACCGAATTGTTAAAGAGAGAGAGTGATGAATTCGTTTTAAATATTGAAGGAGATGAGAATGACACCGGAGTCATCTTTTTGAAGAGTAAATTGACTATAAAAGTCTAGAACAAAACGAGGACAATTGGCTAATTAATATTGTAGAGACACATTTGAGACGTATGGTTAGAAAAGAACGATCGTATGATATATACAAAGTGTTAGTAAAGTGATCAACAACATCTACCCTCACGCATGACACGATTTTCGACTAGGTTTATCAGCAAGTGTACGTCTATAAGAGAAAGAAATCATGGTGTTTGCGGATACTTTTTAGAAATTAGGAACGGGTAAGAGAGGTATCACCAATGGTTGCTCGAGGCATGTTTATCACCTAAACAAGGTAACAACAAAATAAGATATTACTATAAGAAAATAAAAATAAATTGAAGGTTTTGAAAAATAACAAATAGGGTGACAAGTGATTTCTTCTTGACTAACAAAAACTTAAGAAGTAATTCCATGTGCTTCACGTTAATTTTTTTTTACTTAATCTAGGTGTCGAAGAGTATAATATTAAATATATAATTTTCGACATCTAACAATGACCCAAACACAACCCTTATCATACAAGATATGACTAACTCGGTCAAAAAATAACTTTGTCTCGTATATTTTGTTAACATTTATAAATTCATTATTTTTGACTTGACAAAAATAAAATGATGTTTGTTTTGACTCATGACTATGTTTTAAAACGTTAAACCAAACGCCCCTTTATTAAAATATATATTATAAAGTGTATGCAATATATATATGAATTATCTATCTAGATTACTTATACAAGTTAGTTAATTTTTATACAAGTGACAAAAATATAGTGATGGTCATTTCGACTCTAAACATCGATCCTAAGAAACGAACCAAACACCCCTTTATTTTTATAAAACTTTATCCATTAATTCGAAAACTATACATTTAGGAATGTATGTTTCGATGGACAATGTATAATCATTTTAACGTGTTTTTGGCATGAATCAACAATGTATAGAACTTTGTTTTGAAATTACTTAGTTAATTTTTTTTCAAAATATATATATATATATGTATATATATATATATGTGTATATATATATATATATGTATATATATATATATATATATATATATGTATATATATATATCTTCTAAACCAAACCCAAAAAAATTGTGACTCAATTTTGAGTTCCTATGACTACGGGAATCATTGTAGTTATGGGTTTCCTAGACCTAATCATAAAAATATAAAAGATACAAAAAATTAAGAAAAATGCCCAATTTTGATTAAGAGCAAAATTGGATGAAATTAAAAAAGAAAAGTATAAGAAATCTTACAATAGGGGTTGTTGATCTTGTTATTGGTGTTTGCCCCTTGTGAATTTTGGTCGAATGAGTGTTTGAAGGTTTGAATTTTAATGGTTTTGGGTGTTGGTTTTCGTCACACAGCAGCAGGAGAGAAGAAGATTTTAAGTAGGTGTTTGGTAATCAGTTTTGTAGAAGAAATGGGCTGTTTGGAGATATTAATAGGCCGGTCCCCTTAAAATTAAGGGGCCCACCCACTTTAACACGGTAGTCCCTTTAATTTTAAGGGGGCCGCCTATCTAGAAAAAAAATTTGTTTTTTGATTTTTCCTAGTTTAGTAAATATACAATTATCAAAATACGTTGGGAGCTACTAGTAATATTATTTAGGATAATCTAGTTGTCGATCGAGTAAAGTTGAGAACGAGAGAAAAATGCTTGACACTTTTAATTAACTTTTCGTGAAGTTAATTAAACTTAAATAATTTCCAATGAAATGATTAAGTTGTCAAGATTTTGGGGTCGAGAAGTGGTTTAGAGATGATTGACGAAATTTAATTGACGTTTTAATTACCCTTTCGTTAATTAAAAATACTTTGATTACTTTGAATGAAATAATCAAGTTGTCAAGCCGAGAGAAGGTTTAACGAGGATTTAGTGATGTTTTCAATTAACTTCTTGTCAATTGAATAAATTAATTATCTCGGATAAAATAATTAATTATCACAATTTGGAGTATAGATATATGGTGATAGAATAATATAATATATTTAATGCTTGAAGAGATGATTTTGATAGACGAAGTTTATTGTAGACGTGTAGACGAGGCGGACGTCGTAGTTGAAATGAGTTTGTTTCATCCATAGTGTTTTAAAGACATGCCTTTCCGGCGTAAGATGAAAAACTAATCCTACTTCTATGTTAATAATTTCCCACTAACTCACTTTTTTCATCTATGTGAGTTCGCTACTAGTGGACATAGAAGATTTCCATTTTTTAGAGGTACGTAGAGAATCCTAATTCAACTACGTAAGAAATGAGTTCATAATGAACAAATTCTCTTAATTCTAGAAAACCAACAAATGGCATTTCTAGTGACTACACTATTTTTACAAGCTTAAATTATATTCTATTAACTATAACATATTTGTGTAGCATATACTATATGTACCATGATAATATATAATAATTTAGCATTTAACACATAATCTAAATTCAAAAGAGTTTGGAGAGAAGACATACCTTTGCCTACAATGTGTTTTCTTCAACATCTTCAAGAGATCAAGTGTTGAAGGAGAAATTATTTGGCAAATCTGTCATAAGATTTTAAGAATGTATTCACTCATCGGATTCCAATAAATGTTCGTGAACAACTCCACCAAAATATTGTAACGACTCAACCACTTGGTCCTCGATGTCTCATGGGTCCAAAATTGTTAGTCCCGAACATATTTTGCATATGTTGCATTTGATTTGGATACATGTAGGGTAGACATATTCCCCACGGAGAGAAGTTTGGTTATGGTGAATAATTCCACATTGAATGATTATTATTAGGGTAATTTTGTATACCATGATCTTTCCTAGATTGTGGTGTTTTAGACCGAGGGTGAGAATTATTGATTCTTTTTGGAGGAGGGGTCTTAGATCTTGTTTTAGGCTTAGTGGTATGTGCTTAATTACACATACCTTTTACATATAAAAACGAGCCTAAATGACCAAAAACGGACAAAAAATACCAAATATATGTGTGTTTTGCTATTTGTGTTGTGTAGGTAACGAATATTCACTAAAGGACAAAAATAAAGCCAAAAACGACAAAACCGAGCATGGGAATGGAAAGAGCGTGAAAAGTCAATGTCAAAGTCAAAGTCGAAGCCAAAGACGTGTGCATCTTAAATTGTCCAACTCGTACCCAAGTTAATGGGCCAAGTCAGCCCATTAAGCCTTTTATATAATTAAAAGCCCATGATAAAAGCCTAAATCTAATTAATCCTAACCCGGCCCAAATACTAAGCCCAAACCAAAAAGCCCGTTAACCCTTAACTATAACACCCTTTACCCTTTTAATACCTTTGCATCGTTAGTCCATAGGAACTAACACTGCTAGTCCCTAACTTTTACACAGTTAGCCCCTACAACCCTTTCACCTATTACACCGTAAGTCCCTTTTCCTCTAACCCCGTTACAAATTAAACACAATACCCCTAAAATCAATTGCCTGCCAAAAGTTACTATTCACCATCCCTGTCACTCTCACCCTACAAACCGACAAATCAAACTCATACCCCACTAACACATTCCCCTAGACTACAAATCCACGCTAGCAATCCTATGAATGTTTATTGGTTGATGGGAGGTGAACATAATCAAGGGTTGAGATGGGCATAAAGAAGCACAAGAGGGTTTCAATGGCTGAGATTGGAAGGCTTGGAGAGCATGCCTAATACCTCTCACAAAAGAAACACACGTGAAGACTATGAAGCTTCTATTCGGTTATATATAGAAGACTAGGGCATCTAGTTTTGGGGGATAGATAGTAATTTAGAATAGCTTTTTATTGTATTTTCAACTTATCTTAGTTTAAAATCAGCTTATTGTAACTTTCCTTAAGTCTTGTAAACATTTTTAAGTTTAGTGAAATTTTAAGTTTTTATGTTAAATTCTCTTTTTCTTATGCTAATGAATTAAAAACTTTGAAAATGTTCTAACAAGCTCTTATAAGCCCTTGTTTAATCTGTTTTACTAAAGTGTTATATAGCTTTTAAGTGTTTAAGAAAAGTTCACCAAAATTCACCCCTTAAAGTACCTCAGCTTATTTTGGAAGATAAGCCAGAAGGGGATGGGCTTATGGACAATACTAGCTTGTTTTTAACAAGCTAGAGCTTTGCTTATTTACTTCTTATTATTTATGTTTATTGCTTATTTATGCTTGCTTATGGTTTAGGTTCTCTTTTTTCATGTTTTAGCACAAAACTACATATTTTAGCTTATTTTAGCTTTTTCATGTAGCTTATTGTTTACTGCTTAATTGTGGTAGAATATTGCTTACTTGTGCTTAATTTGCTTATATCATCAATTTTTTTTAATAATCCAAGCCTAAATAAGTTTAACTTAGCTTAAAAAT
>BQNB010204350.1:0-10697 GCA_026074375.1 Tanacetum coccineum | reverse complement strand
GTAAATTCAAATCCTATCATGCATGAAAACTTTAAGTTGTGAGCGCAATCTATATGGATTTTCTTATCGTCATCACAATGACTAGGGTAATCATCAATTCCTGTATCAAGATCTTTATTCCTAGTTCTAAATTCCTTAATTACCCCACCTTCCTCAATGGTGGGCATCAAATCATTTCCTTGATTTCTTCTAAGCTCAAATGGTTCATTTAGATCATTTAATTCAATGTAATCTTCCAGGAAAGGGTCTAATGATATATTAATCACCAAAGTTTCTCCCAATAAGCCTAGCTTCTAAATCAAGCTCCATTCGTTCTCTCAAACTTAGCATGTAGACCCTCTTAATTATACTACTAGCAGGTTTAACACTTTTGAAAATAATATTTTCTTCCCCAACTCTTAAAGTAAATTTTCTTTTGTAAACATCAATCTTAGCATGGGCGGTAGACAAAAATGGTCTTTCGAGGATCAAGGGCACTCTGATATCCTCGGTCATATATAGAATTATAAAGTCTACGGGGAAAGTAAATTTGCCAATTCCTACTAGAACGTTTTCAGCAATTCCTTTTGGATATTTCACCGTTCTATCTGCCAATTCCACTATCAACCTAGTGTGAACTAATTCGCCTAATCCTAAGTTAAGGCAGGTCGAGAGAGGCATAACACTAACGCTAGCTCCTAAGTCAACAAGGGCGTTGTCAAAATAGAAATCACTAATAAAGCAAGGTAAAGTGAAACTTCCTGGGTCTTTCTCCTTTCGGGGTATGGCGTTGTTAATATGTGAAGCTCCACAAGCTTCCGTGAATTTTGGTCCATAGTTCCCCTTTTCTTCACAATAATGATTATCCAAACTGTAGGTCCAGCCCTAGATAGATCTTCAAGCCTGTTAAGGTTATAGAGTACTTATGTAATCACAAGCAACTCTAAGAGAGACTCTAATAAATTAAACTATTGTTTATGCGGAATATAAACAACAGAGTTAAAGAAGAAGAATTACTCAAACAATGATCCTCTATGGATCTTTTCTATTAATAATAAAAGTGTTTTTCCTGGTCCCCCTCTCATCTATGACCGTAGGTTTCTTAAATACTCATGAAACCCTAACAACCTGTTACCTAAGACTCGCTAATGAGATAAGTTTTATCACTTCCTAGGATATCTCATGCATATCCTTATCACTAACTAACTATACCATCAACTCGGAGTAAGCATAATACTACCAGGACTAATATTGTTCTACCAGCAGGAATAACTTTTGATCTGCCAGCACTAACTATAACATTATCCTTACCAGTAGGAACTACATACCTACCAGTAGGAACTTTTACTCTACCAGTAGGAACTACATACCTACCAGTAGTAACTATCTATTACAATATTCCTAACACAAACGACTTGGAAAAGGAACCGTCATTTGTCTTGCCTTGTATAATGGTGTACTGTTCTGTCCAGTGGATACGACGTATTGGTTAGATTAGGGCAAACTACACTACACACACAGGTCACACAACGCAGGCGCGGACTCTACAACACTAATTCAAAGCTACGCCTTTGGTAATCGCCATCCAACTTTAAGACAAGCATAAACAGAGAAGAGCGCGAGAGCGCGCGCATCATATATCTCTCTCTACTCTTTCAAAGTCTTCAGTTCGCTATCGCTAAGTGCGAGAGAGGCAGATCTATCTTTCAGCGTCAAACACACACACAAATGCTGTGCGCGAGTGAGTGCACACAAGAGAGAGAGAGAGTGCGTGCGGAGGTAATGACACACATTGGTCTATGGCAGATGTGAACTATCTATCTAGATGTGCTGTAGGAGTGAATGCTCTAATATTAGCGAATGAAGAGCGATGTACTCAGCGCTTACTTGAGGATATTTAATTAAATGGTGAGTGTTATTTTGGTGGAGATAGGATGAGACATTGTTTTAGTGGTGGTGGGTAAATGATGATTGTGGAGGGTTATGGTTAGAAATTGATTATAAATGGTATGAGTGTGAGGAGAGTATTGGTGGGTGGGTAAGATATGGGGATGAGGTTTCGGTAAGGTATTATATGGTGGGGAGGATTTTATGTGGGGGTTTAGTGAGCGCATATGTGGGTGAGTGTGTTAATTGGGGGGGAATGGGTCTATCTACACACAGGTAGGGACTGAGTAATGTATCTATATATATCTATTTAGAGGTATGGTGGATAAGTTGGTCGTGTGACGCGCGAGCAGTGTGTGGGGGTGGGTGAGAGAGAGTGTAGTGAGAGTGCGAGAGTTGGAGTGCTTGAGTGACACGATTTCACACACTGGGATGAAGAGTGGTGAGCGCATTATGACGGTGAGAGAGTGTGATATATATCTATCTACTCTATCTAAGCGATATATGAGAGAGGTAAGAATGATGGATGGGATTTGGGGGGGGTACAAATGGGTGGTGGTTATGAGGATTTGGGGTGGGGAGAGGTGCGATCTCTCTATCTATCTAATAGTAATTCTACATATGTCATGCACAATGGACATATATAGTGCGATGTGATGGGGAAAGAGGGGAATGAATGGGAGGTGATGGAGGGGAGGAAGAGTTGGATGGAGCTCAAATGAAGGACTACACAATGTCACTAGTGTGCGACAGAGTTTAATGCACACACAGCGCACTCTAGGAAGATTAATCTGAATGAGGGTTGACCGGCGCTCTATGAGGGTTGGAAGATGGGTGGTGAGTTTGTAGATGGGTGGGGAGGGGGGTTGGGGGGTTTTTGGGAGGAATTTTTAGGAAGGGATGGATAGTATATAGTATTTTAAGTAAGTTTATAGGGTGTTTATTGAAGGTTTGGGGATAATTGTTTGGTTTTAAGGGGGATTAGTTTGATGTGTTTGATGAGTGTGTGAATTTGTTAGTGTAAAGGTGAATTGGGTTGGGGTTTAGATGGTTGTTTCTGTTGGGATGAAATTCTCTGTTAATTGGTCTGAAAACTAGAGACGCCATATCCGAATGAAGTGGTTAAGACCGTTATTCGAACTGTCGACCAGAACAGTGTATTCAAGATAAACAATTAAATGCGCAACATTAAACACGAGAACAAAATGAAAAGATCAAATATATACAAGCAAACAATTATATACAGATATACAAATATACAAATATTATATAATATACAATATATACACTAATCTAAATTACACTAATCCTAAGGGTTAGATCTAATCTAATGTTAAAAACCAAAATATCAAATAAAAATCAAGATTAATTTTCACTCCCCGAAAGCGGCGCCAAAAAACTTGACGTCTGTCGTTGTATGGTATATTTAAGATGATTCAAGTTTTAAATTTATATTTTGCCGACTAAACCAAAAACAACACTTTAACAGGCATTGTACCTGATCGGTAGTAGTTTCGTGGTAAGTAGGGTGTCGAACACTTGAAGTGAGGTTAAATCTATCAATTTAATTAATATCTTTATTATCTAATCTATGTTAAATCTATTCTCTCTAATCCTATGTCAGTCTAAATCCTAATTCTAACGGGAAAAGAAGAGTTTTCAGCCTGAAAGACTGGCACGGTTTGGTTGGTGTCTATAATCAATTCAAGGCACTTTTACACACGCAAGCTAATTAACAAAAGATAAAAGAGCGGTCAAACCTTATATAAGAAAACTATAAAACCATTATTAATCTGATTAGAACGTTGTTTGTTTATTGGTGCAGATGATTTCTTCTCTCGAGGTGGATGTCATTCTTAAGACTTAGGCGTTTACATCATCCCCTAAGAACTATACACATTAATTCCTGTCACAATTAAAGCATCCGCATAAACATCCTCATTTGCTGATTATAATACATCTTGGAATTAAGGCAATGGTGATACTGTAAAACCCTAACTCATAGAGACTTAGTTAACCCACTTACCCTGCTTAAAGGAATTTATACACAATAGTCCACAATATGTCCAACATCAAATGGAATCAGAACATTACCTGTTGAATTATCTAGGTCACTTGCTAGTCAACACGATCAGTAAACCATTGGCAAAATCTAATTAACTAGTTAATCCCGAAGCATATCCTAGACACAGACTTAGAAGGGCAATATTTATGTAACAATGATTCTAGATGTATAAATCATTATATGGAGAGCTATCCCGGACTCTAGATCGGTTTGGTCCGCTTTACTAGATCCAGTTGAATGATAGGTCGCGTACAAAAGCGCGTAAACATGTATAAATTGATAAACATAAACAAGCGCACAAACGATAAATCAAGAAAATCAAGATAAACAAAATACCAAACATTGCATAATCTTCAAAATAATGCTATACCCGATGATAATAGCCTTTACAAACGGCATAAAAACACAAAAGAACTTATTTACCAAGGCAAACTATCTGAGTTACACGAATGATACCAAAAACTGAACCGATTACTAAAGTATATGGAATTACACGTTGTCTTTCTATGAATTTGAATACGTTGCTCGACCTCTTTTCTACTCTTTTATACACCTCGTTTGAAAAATTCGAACTTATTTGGTTTTAATTATTGAGAATATACATTTAATACACTTAAAACAACGTTTTTTTAGTTTTGTAATTATAGGGTTCATGGAAAGTCGTTGATACGCTTATCCAAGAGTTGGATACGCGTAATAGAGATTTCTTGGAAGTATGGAACCTACGGCTTGATATCTTCCTAGAAAAATTATTTTGATTCCATATCTTGAATATATCGAATTGAGTTTCTCATGGATATCGGCATATTGATCTTATTTCTTGAGTGGTCTTTGATGATTTCAGGCACAGATAACCGCCATAAAGGTATCTTCCTCTTGATGGAACGGCCTATTGGTCATTTAGAATAGTAATCTTTAAAATGGTCTTCATTAAGCTCCAGAATGCACGCCTTTTGGTTTAACTTTATTCACCAATTTACTCTTAATGTACTTATTCAATTCTCAAATATAAATGATTAACTAAACAATTCTTTGCAATAACTAATACAAAATGGTTTAAAACATGGGTATTAACTAATGTTAAAAAATAGACGTAATTTTGATTCATCATAAATCACCAACCGAGCAAATATCAGGTGGAGTTTTCTCATTATACTTATTGTTTAATTCCCGGTATTTAATGTTTTATAAATACAAAGACGAGGACGTTGTATAATTCAAGTGTGGGGATGGAATTTAGAATGTTTACATTGTCCATAATTTTCACACTTTAAAATGCTTAAATTTATTCTCAATTTAAAAAAATTTCAAACATACTTTTGTGGAAACATTACATATTTATCATAACCCTCACACAATAACCCTTGTTAGATATAGTGAGGATTTAGCCTTTTTCCGTTTCGCAAATGGTTAAACTAAATCTACAAAATATGAGTGGATGTCGGTGATGTTGTAACTTTAGAACTGGCTTGGTATATCACGATACGATACCAAACAGTTGATGAGTACTAAAAATTAGATGGATGTACCTTTTAAATTTGTAAATTTTTAGATTACATCCTAATCGCCTGTTACATGTTGCTTATTAACTAACTACACCGGTTAGTTTAACTTCCCTGTTTAAAGCCCTTTTCCACTCCCATCTTTAGGTTACTGGATAAACGGTGTAACCTTTTGCCGCTTGTGTATTCTGAAGTGAGATGAGGCGATTGTCATAAGAGAGTGCCTGTGAGTTGGCGACTATATTGACATTTGTTAGTTGGAGGATACGAAGTTAGCGCGTAATAGAGGATGTAGCCGGGGGGGGGTGGTATAGGACTGGGGTTGATAGTCTTTAGTGTATAAGGTTGTTGGAGTTATAAATTTTGTTTTAGTCTAGGCCGTTATTAGGGGTGATATTTTAATTGTGATTAATAATCGCCTATTTTCTAGTGATCAATCGTTGATTATTATTGTTATTATTTGTAGATTCACGTTTCAGGTGGGTTTTTATTTTGATTGCTCATCACGATTATATCTCTTCTTCTAAGCTACATTTTTTGTCTACTATGTTACAAAAATCAGAGTCCTAGACACATAATACATAGTTAAATTCACTAATCTCATCTAAATGCGAACCTCAAGGATGAAAAGTTAGTAAACTTAAAGATGAAAATATGTCATGTGAATACTCTAGGTATTCGAGATAGCTAGATAAGTATTTTTTAAGGTGAATACAAATGCTTAATTAAACTTGGGGTAAATTTTTACAGTTGAATTTTATGAGCTTTTAAGTGATCCACAACAGAAATGGAAATAAAAAAAAAAAAAGGAAAAAAGCAAGTAAAAAAAAAGGCCAAAAAAAAAAAAAAAGAAAAGAAAGACCCCGTGGACCGCCTTTGGATCCCATGGCCGGTCAAGATGGTCAAGAGGGACAAGGAGGCTTCTTTTTAGCATAGTTGTCTAGAGCTTGTACAAATATATTCCATGTATCCACCAACATTTCATTCATTATCATTTCATTTTCAAAAAATAAAACACACACTAGTGTGTGTGTGTGTGTGTTATTCGGCCGCCACCTACACCACCACAATACACCATAAATTTTCCAACTTTGATCAAGAACGTGATATTCGGGTTGATACGAGTATTTAGGTGTTCATTTAAACAACGTTTGGGTATGTCCGTTCGAGTCGAAATATGATATTTTTGAAGATTTTTTCTTGTAAGTATTTCAATTTTAATTTCCTTTTGTCCTTTGGTTTTTATTTTGAAGCATAGTGTTAGTTGTACATTTGAATCTCGTGAAAATCAATTTATTGGTGAACGAAACGATAAAAAGTTTTGTTTTGGCGAGTTCGTTGGGTAGTTATAAAATTAAAAAAAGGATTTTTGTAGTTTTGATGTTGTGGTCCTTGATGGTTGAATAATATATGTTGCTAATAGCTTATTTCTATATAATACTTGTATAAGCTTATATCGGCTTATTTTAAGCTATTCATGGCTTATTTTGGGATTATAGCCTCAAACAATTCCCAAAATCACTAGGAAAATGATTTGATTATTTTTGTGATTATTGCGTATGTTGTGACTATTTTTTTAGGTTTATTATGGTGAGTAACCAATGCGATAGTACTTTAGCTATTTTAGCCTTAATATACGTAATTTGAGCTTATGAATCACTGGCCCAAAAGTAATTTAAGCCATGGCTTAATGGGATGGCAATATTATGGTCCGATTATTTTCTACTTATAATAATATGCTATATATGTAAATAGACATTGGGTTTTGACTTGTGATCGTAATTTTGGACTTATAGAATATCATAATGGGCCTTATGTTTGTGATGTCCTTAGAAGCCCAATAAGCGATATTTAGTTGTTATGAGAGTTTTTGACGACATTATGAAAGTGAAAAAGTGTTTTTAAGAAGTAATATTGAATGATATTTAACGGAAAACGTCTTTAGTAAACGTTAAAGATTGAGAATTTGGAATTTTTGTCGAAAAGTGTCGAATTTATGAAAAGTGTTAAAAATAAGGTTTGAAACCTTAGAAAACGTTGTTTGAGCGTACGGGTCATGTCAAAATTTCGTAAAAAAGATTATACTTAGAAATTTTCCTAAAAACATGATTTTGTTTTTAAATAATAAAATATTATTTTAATTATTTTATTAATTGATAAATCACTAAAAGACGAAAAATAATAAATTTTTTTCTTGAAAACATCCTCTAATGGTGTTAATTATAGTAAACGTTATATTTTAACCCGTATTATGATTATTATCATATGACAAGGTTTACCGAATGGACTTGTCAAAATATATTTATAATTATTAATTATAAATATTTATTTATATTACTTATCTATTTTCTCTAAATAATATAAGTATGTATTTATCATGGAATGAGATTGATATGTCTTGTGTTAAATAAGTCTCACCATCACATCACTAAATTGTTTTTGGTACTTGTACAACCCGTCTAAACTCTATACTCAAACTGAAGATAGTTTGGAATTGGATGATTAATTTGGGACATTAACTGGACTAGATCGTGTCGGGCTTCGTTGCCTTGCTTGTGTGATTGAGATTTGGTAGCTAAAGACTTCTTGAGTGAGTTCTCGTAGCCCCCCTTTTTACTGTTTTTTCCGTTGGGGGAAAATTATACTCAGAAAGTGTGTTTGAATTGATCCGTTCGAAAAGTGGGGTTTTATTTTAGGACAAGATATTGTGCTTATGATGCTATGTGAATTATTATGCATGATTGTTTGATCGGATGGTACGCCATACCCCGTGTTGTGAGATTATTGATCGATGGTACCCTACCCAGTGTTGTGGAGATTTTGGATCGGATGGGTACGCCAACCAGGATCTTGTGTGATTAATGAGCGGATGGTGTACCCTACCCAAGATTGTGTGAGGTCCTGCCCTAAAATTAGTGCTTCAGCTGGATAAGGTACCCCTTTAGGTGCGTAAGGTGACATATGGTATTGACTAGCGGGGATGTTTATGTTTTGTAATTGTTTGCATATATTCCCTTTCAGATAGCACTATTTTCCGCTGTTGACATATTGGCATAGCTTTTGGGTTTAGGGTCAAGCCTACAAGCTCCACAACATTATTGTTGACATTTTCGAGTATCATTTTTAGGTTAAGTGAAAGAGGAATAGTTTGGTGATTGTGTTAGCAGACTTAGAAGTATCCCGTGTGGAATTTCGTGTGAAGTCTTGCTTGCTTGTTGTTTGATTTTAGTATTTGGATATGTTGGATTAAGTTTGGATATTGGTCCCCTGCGTGGGCAGTTGAATAATTGTAAGAGATTGTGGATTATTTAGATTGCATTGGGAACATCACTCGAGTTGTTCGAATTGATTGTCTTCGTAGCAACTTGGATTTTTATGCAATGTAGTTGTTCTATTTTGTATCTGTGTTTATGATTGATCATTATGTGCATTCCCGAGTTTCTGCCCATGATAGGGGTGTACTAAAAAAAAAAAAAAATAAAAAAAAAAAAGAAAAAAAAGAGTTGTAATCAATCCAAGGTTATAAGAACTAGTATGGATTGGTCTAGACTATAACCTAAGATCCATCGTTAGGATTGGCGTAAAGATCTATGTCGCTTGGTTCCCGCTTTTGTATGCTTCTGTGGTGATCGCAGTTTGGTGCTTTATTTATGTCACTCAATGAAATGTGTGAGCTCAAAAATTGAATATGACTGGAAAGATGTGAGATATAAAGTACGTGTGGCCAACGAAGTTATAAGTGTATATAACTCACACAACATAATAATGTTTTTTCAGACAAATTGATGTTGACCAGGTGTTACGTGTATATTTGGTTATATATAGTAAGATATTCTATATATATTAGTCTTCCCACATACCTAACGTTGCCCATGTTCTCTCTCGTGTGGATAATGCCGCCAAGGGTGATGAGGACCCGAAGTGCTGGCCGGCCTACTGCTGAATCACTAGGAGGGGGAACGGGTAAACGGGTTGGTAGAGATGGAAGGGGTAGAAGACCTAAGGAAGGTAATGATGAGCGTGTTGATGAATTGAATGGTCAAGGAAATGACCAGGGTTTGGGAGCTAATAGGGGTGTAGAGGGAGTCAATGGGAATGTAGAGGGAGCTAATAGGGGTGCACCTGACTTCTCAACGATCATTGCCCAGCAATTGTAGAACCTCTTACCCGCCATGTTGGCTCAGGTTAGTAACCGAGGGAATGTTGGAAATCAAAATGGTAATGTGGTTAATGAGAACATTCAGGAGAACGTTGGGAATGAGATAGTGAATGGCAACCGGGTAGGTTGTTCATATAAGGAGTTTTTAGCTTGTAACCCTAAGGAATATGATAGTAAGGGAGGTGTTGTAGTTTTTACTTGTTGGATTGAGAAAATGGAGTCTGTGCATGATATGAGTGGTTGTAGTATTGACCAAAAAGTGAAATACATTGCTACTTCATTTGTTGGTAAGGCTTTAACGTGGTGGAACTCTCAGATTCGCACGCTAAGCCTGGAAGTTGTTGTTATTATGTCATGGAATGACATTAAGTTTATGGTGATACAAGAGTTTTGTCCTAGTCATGAGATGCAAAAGTTGGAATCTGAGTTGTGTAATCACGCCATGGTCGGGGCTGGCCATGATGCGTATACTGATAGGTTTCATGAGTTGGCGAGGTTAGTTCCTCATATGGTAACTCCTGAGAGTAGGATGATTGAGAGATATGTGTATGGCCTTGCTCCACAGATCCATAGGATGGTGGCAGCAATGAAGCCAAAGTCTATACAAAAGGTTGTGTAGATTTCTGGTGCACTAACTAATGAGGCTGTTAGGAATGGATCAATTAAGAAGATTGAGAAAAAGGGTAATGTGGGGGAACCTAGCAAGGATAGGAGTGGAAGGGATGATAATAAGAGGACTAAGACTATAAATGCTTTTGCTACTATTATAAACCCTGTAGGAAGAGAGAATACGGGTACTTGGCCCAAGTGTACCACCTGCAACTCCTACCATGCATCCGGTGGACCTTGTCGCACATGCTTCAACTGTAACCGCCCGGGTCATTTGGCGAGGGATTATAGAGGTATGGCGAGGAATGTGAATCATGTCAATGCTAGAAACCCAACTGTTAGGGCTTGTTATGAGTGTGGTAGTACCGACCATGTCAGGCCAGTTTGTCCTAGATTGAATAGGGCACGAGGCCTGAAAGAAAATCGTCTAAATCAAGTTGCTGCTAATAATGGGTGTCAGGGTCATGGAAACCAAGGGAACCAGGCTAGGGGTAGG
>BQNB010204347.1:0-10698 GCA_026074375.1 Tanacetum coccineum | reverse complement strand
AAACTCCTTTTAACTCTTTTAGTTATAAAACGACGGGGGCTAAAGTTGACACTTTCCAAACCTTGTTATAACTAAATTTCGGCCAAAAATGAAATGAAAAGAGAAGAAAAGTTGAGGGACTGTATTTGCCTCTTCCCCAAACATCTCTTTTAAACCTGCAACCATAAAACAGTACCCAACCCCGTACCCGCCAAAACCCTTACCACCCTCTCCCCCTGTTTTTCTTCCAAACCACTATCCCTAGTACCTTCCCAGCTCACCCTCACCATTTCCCACAACCCATTGACCCTATATCCCCTCCCACTTGGAAATCACACAACCCGAAGTCGACATCCATGGCTGAAAATGATACAAGACATATGGAGGGCTAGGATTGCTCAGGATTGCATTGTACTCTCACAACAAACTCGTCCCAAGTCTTTGAGACTTGTATAAAAGAGCCAAGACCAAGCCGAAGCAAAACACACCATTTTTTTTATGTTTTTAGCTTAATTTTAATTCAAAGTCTTTCTTTTAATCATTTAAGTATAATTCAGTTCATGTAAAAGTTTTATGTTGTAACAATTTTCATTTTTAATAAAAGTTAAAAAGTTTGTGAAAATCACCATTGTCGAAATTTAAAGTGTAATTTAAGCCTTTGTAATTCTGTTTAAATTGTTTGAATATGTGTTAAAAGTTAGTAAAATCCACTTGTAATCCATTATCTCTGCCCTCTTTTACCACCAATCAGTTAAAACTCCTTTTTTATAAATTAAGGGGGTGTTTGGTTAAGTCTCAAAATGGGTCACCATGGGTTTATTATGGGTCACAAACACTCAGCCAACTTTGGCTGAGTGTGTAGGCTTTATTAAGACAATTTAAGCATCATTTTTAGTTTGAAAATAAGTTTTTATGCCCCTTTTATGTTCTGTCAAAATTTGAATAAGCTAAATTGAGCTTAAGTGCTCAAGCTGCTTATGCAGCTTAAGCACACTTTTGTTGTGCTCTTTGTTGTTGTTTCTAGCCAATAAACCCAACCCCTTGTTCTGTCTTTTAACTTGACCAAGTATAAGTCAAAGTTTGGATTTGCCATTTTTTTTAGAACCCTCAATTTTAACTCAATTTAAGTCCTAATTTCGCTTGTTTATGTCTCCCTTTATAAAAAACCAAGTTTTGAAATAAGCTCATTGGAGACCCCTTTTAATCTGTTTGTGGTTTGTTTTGGCTAAAAAGCTGTTAGAGGCTTATTGCATCTATAAAAAAACAAGCTCAAATAAGCCTTAAGCTCACTGTGTTGCCCTCCCCTGGTGCTGAGCACCATAACTCAGCCCACTTTTCTAGCTTATTTAGATATTAAGCCACTTAGGATTATTAAGCTATTTATAGTAGCTTATTACTAGGTTCTTTACGTCCTGAAATCTTATAGCTTATCTCACCCTTTAGCATAGCTTATTTTAGGCTTAAAGTAGCCCTTTTTCTGTTTTCTTTTTAAAACTGTCACATAGCTTAAGTTATTTCCAGCTTATTTTAGGGCTTATTAGACTTCCATAGCTTATAATTAGGACTCCCCTAGCCTATTTAACTGTCCCCATAAAGTTTTTGCTTATTTTGTTGGGCTTTAAACCCCAAAAAGAAAGGAAAAATAAGCCGATAAGCTTATTTAGCATTGCAGTTACAAAAGCTCACTTTTCTAGCTTATTCAGTTAGATTGAGGCTAAGTGCTATTATGAACAATTGCTCCCCTCAAGCCCTTTACAAATTTGTTCTTTGGCTTTTTGAAATAGCACTTTGGACCTACATTGTGATCGGGTCTCTTCTGGGACTGTTTGTTAATTTCTTCTTTTTTTAGTTATAATTGTTAGTCCCGGTGGTTAGTTAGCCTGTTACCCCGTTTGATCCTTGTGTCCTTTTCACTGTTAGTCCTTAGGTTATCTTTAGTTAGTTTATTTAATTTTAATTAATTTAAAATTAGGTTTAGATTTAGATTAGTTTAATTACTTTTTATAGAAACAGTTAAAATTTGGGATTGTTTATTTTTTAGAATTGTTAACTTTTTCTTTATTTAATTTTATTTTTTTAGAACTTTTTCATAACTTTTATTTATTGTCCTTTTTCTATTTTCTTAGTTTTAATTAGTTTTTAATATTTAAAAATTCATAAAAATAATCCAAAAATTAATTAAAAATATATTTTTCTTTTTTGTAAATTTTCTTTTGTCATTTAGTATCTAGGAAAATATAAAATAGTTATAGGCTTTATTTTATTAAATTACAGTCTTAGACCGTTTTACCGGGTGCGTTTTTTCGTTTCTTTTCGTTTTACATTCAACGACCTCCGTTTTCGTTATTGTTTTTTATTTTTCAATTAACGTTAATTAGAATTTAATTTTGATTTTTAATGTAATTTAGCAATTTTTTCTTAATTTTTAATATTTAGGTTTCCGATACCTGTTTCTGTTCCCGTATTTTAGGTATAAAATTTATTCTTGGATTTCCTTTAACTATTTTGTTTCCCGTAGTTTTTAGACTCCCATTTCCTATATTGTTTCCGTAGATTAAATTAGGTCTTATTTAATTAATTTTAGTTGTAATTATATCAGTGTTTCCATCATATCTAAATATTCTCCATCATTCAATTTCTCATCAAACCAGGATTACCTTCAATTGCAGCCTCGTTGGGACATACGACCCGGGAATCATACTTCCGGAATCTTTTTATCATTGATTCTCTTATATATTTTATTTCTAGGTAGGTCTTGACTTTTTACCTTGGTCAAGGGTGAAGAGTTTGGATTTGCCTAGCATTTTATATATGCTATATTGAGATCGATCAATTTTTGGCGCCGCTGCCGGGGAGGCATTTGCTACGATTGTTATCCGACTTTGATCTGAACTTGTCTTATTGTTAATATATCATATTAAAAAACACAAAAATATTTTTCTTTTCTTTTTATTAGTACATATCATATAAAAATTAAAAAAACCAAAAAAAAAAAAAAAAACTCAAAAATCCAAAAAGATAAAAAAATTGATCCATAAAAAAATAAAATTCACTAATTTGGTAATAATACCAAAATATACTATCCTCCACTGAGGATATTATCATAATAAGTTTCCGGTGAAACTACTGATTCCCAATCGAACTAAAGATTTAAAACTTGCCTTTTGTGTCACTTACGATATACGGCTCACCTCATTCTGATTGACAAGCTATAAAGTGGGTATAAGGAGGGTTTGTTCGCTAATGTAATACACCCCGAAAGGCAGAAATAAGCTTCCGTAATCACTAAAAAGCTCAATCCATCTTCTCTGACGCATATTCAACTCTTTTTGGTCAAAAATATGTTGTAGACTTCTGTGATCAGTGTAAATAATACTCTTCATCCCATACAAATAGTGTCTTCAGATTTTTAGAGCGAATACTACAACACCTAACTCTAAATCACGTATGGTATAATTCTTCTCATGAATCTTTAGCTGTCGGGATGCGTATGCGATCACATTACCCCTTTGCATCAATACGCATCCAAAGCCTTGGTTAGACACGTCACAATAGACCATGAAGTCGTCTGGTCCATCAGGGAGCAATAAAATTGGGGCATTACACAATTTATCTTTCAACTTCCGAAAAGCTTCTTCTTGTTCTTCTCCCCAGTCGAACTTCTTGTTCTTTTAAGTTAGTGAGGTGAGAGGTTTGGAAATTGTAGAGAAGTTCGCGATGAATCGCCGGTAATAACCTATTAATCCTAGGAATGAGCGAATTTATGTTGGTGATCTAGGGGATTTCCAATTCTTTACCGCTTCAATCTTACTAGGGTCCATATGAATGCCATTACTATTAATCACATGCCCGAGAAATTGTACTTCTTGCAACCAAAATTCTCATTTCAAAATTTTGGCAAACAATTTCTCTTTCTTAAGCAATTCTAAGACTAACTTCAGATGACCTTCATGTTCTTCCTTTGACTTTGAATAGATCAAGATGTTATCGCTAAACACAATGAAAAATTTATCTAGATATGCTTACACACGCGGTTCATTAGATCCATGAAGACCGCTGGCGTGTTGGTCAAACCGAAAGGCATAACCGTCAACTCGAAATGCCCATATCGAGTCCTAAACATGGTCTTTGGGATATCGGCTTCGTGCACTCTTAACTGATGGTAACCGGAATGAAGATCTATTTTAGAAAGATAACGCGAACCTTGCAATTGATCAAACAAGTCATTAATTCTTAGGAGAGGATAGCGGTTCTTAACGGTCAGTTTATTCAACTCGCGGTAGTCTATGCACATTCGAAACAAACCATCCTTCTTCTTGACGAATAACACGGGTGCTCCCCATGGTGAACAGCTAGGTCGAATGAAACCCTTATCTTGGAGCTCTTAGAGTTGATTAGACAACTCCTGCAGTTCAGTAGGTGCCAAACTGTACAGTGATTTCGTAATTGGTGTTGCTCCAGGAATTAAGTTTTTGCGAAATTCAACTTGTCGAAGAGGGGGCAATCCTGATAGGTCTTCAAGAAATACTGCAGGGAAGTCTTGTACAATAGGGATGTCTTTGAGTTTCCGCTCGCCTATTTTAATATTTGTAAGGTGCTTCAACTTTCCTTCGGGTCGCTCTCTATGAACCTTAAGTACTTCGCCATTTGGTAAAGGAATTTGGACTATCTTCTCATGACATACTATTTCGGCCTTAAACTTTGATAACCAGTTCATTCCCACAATCACGTTGAAGCTTCCATGACCGAAAGGTATTAAATCGATAGAAAAAGGATGACCTTCTAACAATAAATTGCACTTACGAACGATCTTATTGGTTTCTACTATTTGACCATTTGCTACTTCAATCTTATAACTATGGTTCAAAATACTAGGCTTCACATCTATTAAGGGCATAAACTTCATAGAAATGAAATTATAATCGGCACCAGAATCAAATAGTATGGTAGCATAGTGATTGTTTAAAGAAAAGGTACCCGTCACGACGTTAGGATTTTGACCAGCTTCATTGGCGCCCATGATGAAAGCCCTTCCACGAGTTTGGTTGTCATTATTCCTCTGGTCCGTGTTTCCTTCAATAGCCAATGCTAGAATTGGGTGATTCCTTCCTTGGCCTAGAGCTCTGTTCAGTTTTGGACAAGTATTCCTAAGGTGATCTCGGCTTCCACACTCAAAGCAAGTCAACACTAGCCTATCATTCGTAGCCCTGCCCGTACAATTCGTGGCGAAGTGGCCTACCTTCTTACACTTTCTACACACCGAATAATTTCCAGTATGATGGAGACGGCACTTGGCACATTTTGGGTGTGGACCAACATACTGATTTGGTCCCTGGACTGCCATCCCATAGTTCCTAGCAAACCTTTGTCTTTTGTCAGGGTTACCTCCAACCTAGTTTCTTGATTGGTTTTCCTCCCTCCTATTATTCCAAACGTTGTCCTTTTTCCATACTCCAGATCTAATCGCATCATTGGTTAGGCGATTTGCCAAATCCACTACACTTTGTATGGTACTTGGGTTTGTAGAAGTAACCATCCCCCTGAGCTTAGGGGCCAAACCCTATATATAACGATCGATACAATTATCCTTTGGAGTAACCATATGAGGCACTAGCTTTGCAAGTTCAAGGAATCGGGTGGTGTATTTGTCAATATCACTACCAACCATAGCATGATTCCAAAATTTCGACTCTAGCTTCTGCACCTCACTTTTAGGACAATATTCTTCGAGTAACAATTTCTTGAACTTTTCCCAAGTTAGTTGGAGTGCAGCTTCGCGTCCACGAGTTTGCACCTGAGTATTCCACCATGTTAAAGCCCTACCTTGGAGTAGACAAGCCGCATACTCTACTTTTCTATTATCAGAACACTTGTTGATATAGAGCTTAGACTCCATGCCTTCGATCCATGACATCAATCCAACAACACCTTCATTGCCATAGAATTCCTTAGGATTGAAAGACATAAATGTCTTGTAGCTACACCCTTGGTTATTGTTTGCGGGGTTTCCTCCCGGATTCCCTCGGTTGGCATTAAGGGCCTCAACAAATTGAGCAACAAGGTTTGGTAATTCCGCATTAAGCTGTCGGGCTACCATTCCTTCCAGATCAGTAGGTTGATCCTCATTATTGGTGCTGGTGTTGGTGTTGCGTGTGTTCCTTCTTCCAGACATGGTTCTATAATTTATTACAAACATTCATTTAAGTAATGTTTTGACCAAAATGCTTTTCAAACAATATATACATTCTAACGTAACCTGAAATTTGTAATAATAATAATCATTCAAACAAGGATGTCACAAAGATTTATATAAAGGAAAGATGAGCATTATTTCATACATGATTTTGATAATAATATCAAACAAAATTTAGCGTCTAACCATTCATTATAATATAAAAGTTTTGGTACAAACATAATTAACCATCGTAGTACAAACTAACCATACATCGAAACGTTTTACATGTACAAAGTTTAAACAAAAGACTACTTAATCCATGTCATAGCTAGCCCCAAAAAACAAACATGGGTGCTACCACCAACACTAATGCCAACACAAGTATCACCACTGAGAGGCCTAAATACCAAGCTCTCCTGCCAATCATAATCGCCCCCTCGGCACTGCATATGGCCCTGGTTATTTGTTGCATCAATCTCCCAACAATATCTGACACCTCTAATAGAAGTTATGCTTGACAGTTGATATGTGAGAAATCACATAACTTTTCTATATCAAAAATGTCTCTAAAAAGATAAAATTATGCATAAAATGCTTGTATATTGCTTGTTTTGTCTTTGTGATTGTGTAGGTACGGATAATGCAAATATCACAAGAAATCGGCCAAAACCGGACAAACACGGACACGAGAACGGAAGAGCACACAAAGAGCCGGGAGTTTCTACAAAAAGGTCAAGAAGTCAACTCAAGGTCAAATGGTCAACCCTTGGTCAACAAGTCAACTCTATGAAGACAAAATCCTAAAATACCTAAAACAGCCCCTCAAAGTTAAGCCTTAACTCAAAAATAACCCTAAAAGCCCTAACACCGTTATCTCTTTATATTATAAGAGATAACGGTCGTTATCTTCCTTTATTAACCCAACCACGGCCCAAGTCAAAGCCCAAAACCCCGAGTTAAATCCACCCGTTTAAACGAGTAAAAAGGCGCGAGTGAATAGTTATTACTGTTCATCGTCGTTCTCAGCTAGTTACCCCACATAAACAAAGGGTAAATTCAAATTGATGAGATGGCTTGAAGATTCGAGTACTAAGTGACCTGCTGTCAAAAAGAGACGTCACCAAACCTTCTTATTGGTTGAATCCTCGTAAGGAATGACACGGGGCATTGTTGAAACACATATGGAAGTAGGTTTTTACACTAAAATCAAGCCAAAAGAAGCACAAGGCTCTGACACACAGATTGCCATGCTGGCAATCCGTGTGCTCACTTAATGATCCAACGCCTCAAAATTGGGATCCAATGATTGACATTGAATGAAGGGTTAAGATCAATTATAAGAGGAGCATATCCAGACTCCTAGAAGCTTCACCAAGACCCTATAAATAAAGAACCTCTCCTCATACACATCATCTTCTTTTTCTAGCTTTTAAGTAGTAGGTTAATTTAGTTTTTAGCTTATGTAATTTTCATTTAAATATAATTTTAATTCTATTTTAAGTCTTTGTAATCTCTATTCCAAGTATTGTAATTAGCTTTTGAATCAATGAAATCTTAGTTTAATTACAAGTTTTGTTTTTACTCATCATGCTCTTATACTCCAAAAAGCTCTTATAAACTGTTTTCATAAGCTCATACTAATCATAAGCTACTATAATCTTATTAAGCTTAATTACCCTTGGAATTGGATGGCTACTTGGTAATTAAGCTTTGGTTTAGTCCTGAAGGTCAGGAGTAGGTTTAGACTAGGTTTTGCATTAATAAGCTCTTAACAGCTTATAGCTTATAAGCTATAAGCTAGTGTATTAAGCTCTTTATTGAGTTTATGATCTCTGTTTAGCTGAGATCTGAGGTACATTTTCTTATCCTTTTTATGTTTTTATAAGTATTAGTTAAAATTTATAAAAATCTAAAAATATGTGCTTACTTCAGTTCATCTTATTGTAGTGCTTAATATTGCTTATTTTCTGTTAGTAATTGCTTATTAGTTCTTATATAGCCTAGTTATAGATCTGTTTCTTACTTAATTCAGTTTAGAATAGCTTATTATAGTTTAAAATTTGAAAATCTAAAAATAAAGGGGTGTTTGGCATAGCAGTACTAACTGATAGTTAGTACTGCTTGTGTCACTTTTGGTTCTTTAATCTGAATTTAAACTTCATTGTTAGGATTATAAGTTAGAATTTAAGATTGTTTGTTAGTTAAAATTAAGTTTTCTATAAATCTTTAGTTACACTTTGAATCTGTTAAGCTCAAATACCTTCTCATTTACAAATTTAGCTTAAGACTTTCCTAGGTAGTTTATTTGCTCTTGTTGCTCTTAGATTAGTGATTAAAAAGTGTTAGAATGGGTTTCTTTGGCCTGCACTTTGTCTAGTTGATTTGTGTCAAAATTGTGCAAAATGCATCAGCAGTGTTAAGCTACAAGTAGCCTTTTTCAAGTTTGAATTTCATAGGGTATTAATAAGAATTAGATTTTGATTTTTTTGTGCACAAGTAGATTTTAGACCACTTTCAATCTGTTTTAGTTTATTTAGACCTTAAAAGTCAATTAGCTTATCTGTTTTAGCTTTTAATTTAGCACTATGTTTCTTTAGAAAATTTAAAAACCAAAAAATAATAATATTAGTAGTCTGTCTGTTTAAGCTCTTTTCATTAGGTCTTATTATAGCTTATTTGATTTTCAAACTATGTTTCAATTGTTGATTTAAGTAGTATTTTAGATTATCTTTCTAGTGGTATAAAGCTTTTAAGCATAAGGTTCTGTTAGAGTGCTTAAATTTAAGCTCAAAGTAGCCCTTAAGGTCTGTTTGGTTTGTAGAATTTTTATAAGTGCTTTTTCGAAATCTCAGCTTATGGCTTGCTTAGTTATGTTTATTTCTAGATTAGAATAGTTATTAAGTCTAGAATTAAGTTAGCATTAGCTTATCTTAGTTTTCTATTAGCTTATTAGGTCTTTTAGTAAAAGCAGCTTTAAGTTTAAAGCTAGCAGTACTAACTCTCAAGTTAGTACTGCTAAACTTATTCTTAAATAAATTGCTCATATCTCTTCATAACTTGCTTATTAGGCCCGAATTTAGTGTAATAGTAGCTTAATGTTCTTAAGTCTTAGCTTATTTCAGTTTTTTTTTGAGTTCTTAAAATTTGAAAAAGCCAAAAAGAATTAGTTTAAGTGTTTTCTGTCAACTTTTTAGCTATTTTCCAGCTATTTCTTATATTTCAAAAATAATTGCTTTTATTAAAAGTGTTAGTTTTCAGTTTTTCTACAACTTTTTTTAAAACTTTTTCAAAAAAAAAGAAAAGCAAGAGGCAGGATTCGAACATGTGTCCCCTTGCCTCACACACACTCGTCCCATTCCACATACATAGTAACCATCATGCTACAATAGCTCATCCATTAGAATCTTTCCTTATTTAATTTTTATACACATGTTAGGCCCTTTTGTTCAATAAGCTGTTTTAGCTTATTTCGCAGCTTATTCAATAAGCTGTGCTCCCGAGCTTATTTTTCCTAGATTCCTCTTAGTTCAAGCTACTTTCTATAATTTTTTTTCAGAATTTTTATAATTAGTTTAGTATTTTTAAACATTTATTTTTATTAAAAACTTTAAAAATTCATAAAAAATAGAAAAATAATCAAAAAAAAAAATATTTTTTAAATTTTTTTCTTTTATCATATAGTTTCTAGGAAAATTAGTTTGGCTTCCGTAGGGTTAAAATTGCAAAATTTCAATTTTTAAAGAACGGGATTCGTTCCCGTTCACGTTTTTCAAAATTTTAAGCTCAATTCAACTCCGTTTTTGTTCTAGTTTTCTTTAAACTTACTTTTTAGTCAATAAGAGTCTATTAAAAGTGAAATTCATTTTAGGTTTAATTTTGGAAATTTAGGGTTTCTAATCACCATTAGGATTCCCGTTTTGCGTTTTTAGTTTAAGTTTAATTTCCCGTTAGTAAAGTTAGTTTTAATTGTCCTTTAATTTGCTCAGTTTTTGGATTTTAGAAAACAAATAATCTTCAAACTAATTCAAATCATTGTCCAAACAACAAACGTGGTCTCAATTTTATAAATCTTCGAGGAATACGACCCGGTAATCACTTACCGGTAAATGTACATATTATTATATATAATTGTGAGAATTTTCCTTTCCCCTTTGTCCTCAAGGGTAGTTTGGTAATTTTCTATACTTATATCATTATACGTGTATATAATTAATAACGATCAGTTTTTGGCGCCGCTGTCGGGGATCTGTGATTAAGATTCCTTCGTTTGAAGTTTGTTGATCGTGATTTGGAGAACCTTTCGTCTTCGAAAGTTACGCTTTTAAGAAAATAAAAAAAATATAAATAAAAAATACAAAAAAAAGATTAAAAATATAAAAAGTAAAAATTAATTTTCTTTTCTTTTTAGTATAAGTAAAAGTTTATTAAAAAACAAAAAGACAAAAATATTTGCTCTTCCGAATTTTTCGATTTTCTTGTGAATTCATTAAGAAATAAAAAAAATTAACCAAGTTGGTAAAAGAACACCAACAAATAATACCTTC
>BQNB010204346.1:0-10698 GCA_026074375.1 Tanacetum coccineum | reverse complement strand
TCTAATCTTAGCTAGAACCAATCTATCACGACTTTACGACTTCTTCACTACTTTCACGACTTCACAACACAACTACACAACTTCTTCACGCCTTAGTATTCTTCACCACACTACTTCATTACTTCACTTCACGACTTCACTACCCTTCACAACTTTTCTATACCTTACTTCACAACTTCACTTCAACTACACACTACTTTGATCAAACTTGTATAATTAAGGGAGCCGCCCATTTTTCAGACGCTCCCTTTTTTGTCTTTTTGTGGGGAATGTTTTTCTGGAACTTTCTAGCCGTTTTTGGGTAGAAAATTTGAATTCAAAATGTTTATTTTGAATAAAACATTTCTTATAAATACAAAAATATTTTGTATATGTTTTTAAAAAATGTTTGTCCCATTTTATAAAAAAATGTAAGGTTTGGAAAAATAAAAAATTTCTTTGATCATTCAACAAATTAAAGTTTGTTTGTTCATACCTTTAGTGATTTACGTCGGGTGCGAACTTAAATTTGTTGTTGAAGAAAACATGAGACGTCGAAAGATGTTGACGTATGAATTGATGATTTGTGATTACGAGTAACTTAAGCACTTTACGTTATGTGTTATAAGTTACATGTTTGTCATCACCAAAACATGAAGAGAATGTATAGATTAAATATCGTAATGTAATATTTCTACCAATAGTATGAACCCTGGAAAGGCTGCACCAGGTGGTCCAGATCGTCAACACAATTATGTAAACCTTGGAAGGGTAGCATCAGGTGTGCAAGATGGTCAACACCATTCCATGAAATTGCCATCTATGCAATAGATTTTTCTTGGTTTGAGGTTGATAAATTTAGATGATTAATAAATTTTGTTTTAAAAAAATGTGTCTTCATCGATGATGATATGGTAATTTGTCTCAAATTTTAATGTTAACTTGAGAAAATATAAATAGATTAATTTTACTTTGGGTATTTGTTAATTTGAATTCATATGTGTTAATACAAATAATGTCTAAAAACGTTATTTATATTTTTCGACCTCTCAACGTTTTGATAATAACAAAATGTAAAAACGTTTACGATAAAATTAAACGTTTACAAATTATTAATCGTAAAATTTCATTTCTAATATTAGTAATCACTTAAGGTATGAACAAACAAATTATTAAGCATGATTAGTGATCAAGAAAATATTTTTCTCTTATCCATTACATTTTTACAAAAGAATTTCACAAAATTAATTATACAAAATATTTTCTAATTAAAAGAAAAGTTTTATTAAAAACTTAAAATTTGAAATTCAAATTTTCCCCCCAAAACGAAAGCTTCTATACCAGATACAACATTCCTCACAAAAAGACAAAAAAAGGAGCGTAGTCTACTGGCGGCCCCCTTATATATCTGGGACCGCCGGGACCGCCACCAGTGACCGTTAGATTTTCCTGCCTATAAATACTGCTCTATTCCTTGCAGAAAATCAGACCTCTTTGCACGAATTTTCTCACACTTCTTTCTCTCTCTAAAAACCTTCTTTCTCTCACTAAATATCTTGATCACTAACATCTCTTGATCTTGTTTCAAGTGGTCTAATCTTATCTTCTTCATCTCATCTTTCCTCTCTTTCAAGTGCAAGAGAAGAACACTTGTATTCGCCAAGAAACGAAGTGTTGATTTGTGATCTCTTCTCTCTTCTTCTCAGTACCAAATCTCTATTGTAATTATCTTGTGTATTTGTGTGATTCGGATATTGTGTAAATCCGATAGTGTAGATCTAGTGGTTGTGAAGTGGTAGATTGGTTCTAGCTAAAGATTAGGACTCGACATCTAGTTTAGTGTCGGAAAATAACCTAAGCGACGTGTAAACGGTTTTCTCCGCCTGAAGGGAGCTTGTTAACATAGTGAAATCTCGAGTAGGATACTCGGGGAGTGGAGTAGGGCGAAGAAGAGCTTCGTAGTCGAGCCACTATAAATCTTGGTGTCTTGGTTTGATTGTTCCTTCTCTTATCTCTTTATATTGTTGTGATTGTCATTTACTATTTGTTTAGATATTTACTTGGTTGATTTATATTGTTGGTTGGTTAAACATACTACTCGAATCTAATTATTTTGAAAGCAAAGTTATAAAAAACGAACCTATAAACTATTCAACCCCCCCTCCCTTCTAGTTTCCACAATTGGTATCAGAGTCAGGTTACTCAAGATTTTTAAAATACACTGTATTTTAAAGCTTAGATCGATCTATGGATTCCGATAAATATCTAGAAGGGCAATCTATGCAAAGATCACCACTTTTTGAAAGTGATAGTTTTATTTATTGGAAAAATAGATTCGAGACATGTGTTAAATCAAAAGATCTAGATCTTTGGCACGTTATAACCAACGGTGATTTTCAATCTATTGAACAAAATTCGAAAACCAAATTAGATGAGGTTATCCCTTTTGAAAAACAAAGTGATGATCTTAAAAAGAGACTTGCAAAAAATAACGAAGCTAAAATGGTTATTTATAATGTTTTGCCTAGAAAATAATATGAAAGAATTTTCATGTGCAATACCGCAAAAGAAATTTGAAAAACATTGTTAATCACCCACCAAGGTAATAGTCAAGTCAAAGATAATAAGATCGACCTTTTGGTTCAACAATATGAACAATTCGTCATTTCCGAAGAAGAATCTATAGATAGTGCTTTTGCTAGATTTAATACTATTATTACTAGTCTAAAATCTCTTGATGAAGGTTATTCTAACAAGAACTATGTTAGGAAATTTCTTAGGGCTCTACATCCTAAATGGAGAGCAAAGGTCACGGCTATTGAAGAGTCGAAAGACTTAACATCACTATCTCTTTATGAACTTATCGGGAACCTTAAAGTTTACGAAATGATCATTAAGAAAGATTCTAAATAGTCAAAGCAAAAGTTGAAAGAAAATCTCTTGCTTTAAAGGCTAAGAAAGAATCTAGTGATGAAGAGTGTTCGACTTCCGGAAGTGAAGACGAAGAGTACGCCATGGCGGTAAGAGATTTCAAGAAGTTCTTCAAAAGAATAGGTAGATTCGTGAGACAACCTAGGAACGACAAAAAGACGTTTCAAAGAAGCCGAGACGACAAAAACGGTAAAAGTGATAGAAAATGCTTTAGATGCGGCGACCCAAATCATTTTATTGGAGAATGTCTAAAACTACCGAAAGACAAGAACCAAAGAGCATTTGTCGGAGGTTCTTGGAGTGATAGCGGTGAAGAAGATGATGAGAAAGTCAATAACAAAACGTGTCTAATAGCTCAAGCATCAAGTGAGGTATGTTCCGAATCCTCCTACTTTAGTGATGAGAACTCGTTAATAGATGACTTAGTGCTAGATAATGAATATGATAAACTGTGCAAAATGAGTTTAAAGATAATCACTAAAAATAAAAGACTAAAAGCCACTAGAGATAGCTTAGAAAAGGAAATTAGTACTCTAAAAGAAAAAGTGTCTACACTCGAGAAAAACAAGGATGTTGATCTCGAATGTGTAAAATGTCATATGCTTAAAATTGAAAATGAAAAGCTTAAAGAGGAAGCTCTTAAACTAACCAAGTTTTAAAAGAGCACACATTACTTAAATGAAATGTTAAATAATTAAAAACCCTTCGGTGAAAAGTTAGGTTTAGGGTTTAATTCATTTGAAGCATCATCTAGTGGAACTAAGGAAATAAAATATGTGAAAGCTCAGAAAAAGGTATCCCTTGATAGAGGTCCCATAAATATGGGCGGCCCCTTTAATATGCAGGCGGCCCCCATAGTAAATATGGGACTACCACCAGGAACCACACCTGGATCAGAAAAGTGTGTCTTTTCAAAAATCTATTTTGGGTCCTAGACCAAAACACATAATAGTAAAAAATGTAAGAGTTCCCGTAGCTAGTGATAGTGAAGTTAAGTGTGACAACCATGATTTGAGCATGTTAGTTTATATCTTTAGATACGGCTAAGAGTTCATTTTATGTGATTAGGTGTGATGCTATGTGATTTTATGTGTGCTAAGTGGGTTAAGTAATGTGCGTAATATCATTTAGAGGTGTGTGGGCATCTCATTTTGTGTGTGTTTGTGTTTGGTGATGAGTATTCCATTTGTTCACGTTTAGTGATAATGGAAAGGAATGGCGTATTGCATACAATGCTACGTCAATAGTTGGATGATTTAGTGATAAGCGTTTATGAGAAATGTGGCATTTTAGAAATGAAATAAGTGAGTGAAATATAGAAGTTTGTAGCAAACTTTCTAGAAATAAAAAGTGGTTTGGTGAAATGAAAGTTATATTTATAAAGATTAGTAAGTAGCGTTTAAGTAAAAATGTTTAATCAAATTAGCTTAGGTTTTTATAAAAACTTAAGGAAATAAAGTAAATTAGTTAATTAATAATTTAAAAATAAATAAATAAAATATATATTGTTAAGGGTGCGTCCGGTTTAGGGTTTAAAGAAAAAAAAATCTTTTTTTAGACTTATTTGAGTTGGGCTAGGACTTCAAAGAAATAGTTATATAATCAACTTGGCCCATATCTTTTCTCTTCTTATGGTAAAGTTCATAGGTTGAGGTATTAGGAAGAAAGGCTTATATGTGATGAAATTAGGAAATAAGCCTAAAGACTAAATTTATCTAGCAACGATTGATGAAAATTCCACGTTATGGCATGGGAGATTAGGTCACGCAAACTATGCGTCTCATTCAAACGTTAGGCATCCAAGGCATTTAGTTAGAAACTTACCTAAGCTTAAGTTTGATCAACACTTCTGTGATGCTTGCAAAATTAGAAAACAAGCTCACGCTAGTCACAAGGCTAAGAATATAGTCTCAACGACTAGATGCTTAGAACTCCTTCATATGGATCTCTTCGGTCCATCCGCCGTACGGAGTTACGGAGAAAAGGTAAACCGCTACACTTAGGTCATTATAGTGACTTCTTTGGTGTACATGGACTAGATTCCTTTAAGGACAAATACCGAGCCTTCGATCAATTCGAAATATTTAGTAAGAAAATTCAAAACCACCCCCCCCCCCCCCCCCCCAATTAGGATGTACAATAGTGTCAATAAGAACCGACCACAGTAGGGAATTTGATAATGAGGTGCAATTTGGAGAGTTTTGTAATGCCAATGGAATTACACATAACTTCTCAGCTCCACGCACTCCTCAATCAAATAGCGTGGTTGAAAGGAAAAATAGGACACTTCAAGAAATGAGTAGGACTATGTTAAATGAGCAATCGTTACCATAAAAGTTTTGGTGTAACGCAGTAGATACTTCAACATACATTCTCAACCGAATCCTAATTAGAGTCATCTTAGGAAAAACACCTTACAAACTCTTAAGAGGTAGGAAACCTACTCTTGATTACTTTAGAGTGTTTGGAAGCAAGTGCTTCATTTTAAACACTAAAGACTACCTTACAAAGTTTGACCCAAGCTTCCGAACGTGTCTTTTTAGGATACTCGCAAAATAGTAAAGCCTCAATCATCCTTAATAAACATACTAGAAAAGTCAAAGAATCACTCAACGTGACATTCGATGAAACTCCTCCACCCTCTAAGACATCACCCTTGGTGGATGATGACTTAGATGAAGAAGAAGCAATTAAAGTTACCGAAAAGAAAAACTTAAAAAATGACACTGAGGATGAAACTTTAGAGATTGACGAAATAGTCAATATTAAAGAGTCTAGGAATCATCCATTAGAAAATGTCATAGGAAACCTTAACCAAAGAACCCTTAGATCACAAGCCCAAAACCAAAGTAACTTCTTTTGTTTTATATCAACTATAGAACCTAAGAATGTGAATGAAGCCTTAACGGATGATAGTTGGATAGTCACCATGCAAGAAAAATTAAATCAATTCATTGCTAACGACGTTTGGGAGTTAGTTCCACAACCTAGGAATATGACAATCATAGGAATTAAGTGGGTGTTTAGAATAAGTTAGACGAGAACGGTATTGTTTCTCGAAATAAGGCTAGGTTAGTTGCTCAAGGCTATAATCAACAAGAGGGCATCGATTATGATGAAACTTATGCCCTAGTTGCTAGACTTGAGTCAATTAGGATACTATTAGCCTATGCTTGTGCTTTAAATTTTAAGCTATTCTAAATGGATATGAAAAGTGCATTCCTGAACGGTTTTATCAACGAGGAGGTATATGTGGCACAACCTCCAGGATTCATTGACATTGAAAAACCAGATCATGTTTTAACTCGGTCTTTAAACAAGCAACCAAAGTTTGGTTATGATAGATTAAAAGCTTTTTCTTATTAACATGAACCAAAATATTTGAATGGTAGATAACACACTTTTTACAAGATAAGAGTTCCATACCTTATCATCGTTAAAATATATGTCGACGCCATTATTATTCGGCTCGAATTGTCATAGACATGTGTGATGAATTTTCCAAAAATCATTGCCATTGATGAGTTCAAGATGGTGCATGATGGGTGAACTTAACTTCTTCTTTGGTATTACAAATAAAAACAAATGGAAGATGGTATTTTCTTTTAATTCAATCTTAATATTATTAAAGAAATGATTAAGAAATGTGGCTTTGAAGAATCTTAAGCAATGGAAAACCCCATATCCTCCGATACTAAACTCAAGCAAGGACAAAATAGTGATGAGTCGGTGATAAGTACTAAGTATCGTGGCATGATAGGTAGTTTATTATACCTAATGGCAAGTAGGCCCGATATCATGTTTAGTGTCTGCCTCTGTGCCCGCTTCCAAGAGTCTCCCAAAACCTCTCACCTTGAAGCGGTTAAGCATATCTTTCGATACATTAAAGGCACTACACACTTAGGATTATGGTATCCTAAAAGGGACAGACATAGAAACAGTAGTTATGCCGAATATGAACATGCGAGAGATAGGGCTTCCCAGTTTCTGCTTTTGTGTAGGGGGAATTTTCTGGAACTTTTTCTAGCCGTTTTAAGTCTGAAAATTTGAATTTCAAAAGTTTATTTTGACTAAAACATTTCTTTTAACTGGTAGAAAATGTTTTTGTATTGTTTTAAAATGTTTACCAACATTTTATAAAAGTGCGAGGTTGAATAAAAATTTATTTTTATCATAAAATGCATTAAGCATTTATTTATTCATACTTTTAAGTGATGTATTTGTTGAAATGTGATATTTACTTTCCATACTTGTTTACGTTGAAGTTTTTATATTTTGTGTTATACAAAACGTAAAGATGTGAAAAAATATTTAGTAATGTTTTTTAGGCATTAATTTATCAACAATCTTCCTTTTTATGTTACAAAATTTAAAACTCATTAAATGTAAAATTATTTTTAAACAAGTATTTTGTGAGTTTCATGTCATTTCTCCCCCTTTTTGTAGAATCAAAAAAGACATCGTTGAGAATTGCTAGTTAAATCGACAGAATAAATGTTCCCCCTTGATGTGTGTTTTCCCCTCGACGAGGGCACCCAAGGAATCGAGCTTTGGTTTTCTTTTGCGGCTACAAAAATGAGTTAGAACAATACAAATATTTCTAACATGTAGCAAGAAGGAAAAATATGGCATACTAGTAATGCAACCAACAATAATCATCCATTGAAGTAAAATAGTGTGTGAACCACACTCAAGCATACATAAGGAAAATAACATGCTAACATTCATGAAAATTTTAAACTACAAAACAAAACTGAGTCCATACTAACCTAGTAAAAGCTCCATAGGATTTGATTGCAAAATGGTGGATGGACATTATTTTGAGAAACTAAACATAGAGTATGTTTAGTTTGGTGAAGATGGTGGAGGTGGTGGGATGATGGTTGTTGGTGGTTGTGAGAGCATATGTTCAATATATGAAAACATATATTGGAGTTCATCTCTTAACCCAAATATGAGAGTACGATTGTGAATGCAACACAAGCATGAATCTCCATGTACCTCAAGAAGGTTCCAAGGAATAGGATGACCAAAGATAGGTGGTGAAGGTGATGGAGTATCAAATTGGACATCAAGTGGGGTGATTGGTGAAAGGGTGAGAGTGGTTCATTGATGCATTTTCTTGAGTTGGAGGTGGTGGAGAAACTCTTTCGAGGAGGAGTGTGTTTGTGAGTTAAGTAACCTATTGGTGAAAGAGATGTTGATGTGGTATGGTGATTTGGGTTGTAGTCAATTGAGGATGAGGAGTATCTTTGGTTGATGGTGTTTTGGAGGGTGCATTAGGAGCACTAGTGATGTAGTTGAAGCGTGGGTGATGTAGTTTCGTGTCATCAATGGAGTTAAAATCCACAAACAATTGTTTTGGTGGAATGATGTTGATTTTTGGTCTCTTGGAGGCTTTGGAAATGGAGGCTCTAGTGGGATGCCTGGATGTTGATAATGGTTGATGAATGATGAAGAAGATGGTGTGTTGGAGATGATCATTTGGAGGGGATTTATGGGAAGGAAATGGTTTGAAAATGGAATGAGTTTGAACTAGTTTAAATTATTCCAAATTGTGTAGAGTCATTCTAGGCAAAGATAGCTGAGACCTAGGTAGGTAAAAGAGGGCAAAAAGCAGAAAAAATACTGTTTTACCCGTGAAATACTAGGGCGGTCCCCTTAAATAGGGGGCGGTCCCCTTAAAATTAAGGGGGCCGCCCAGATCTTTGATTTGAATTAGGGGGCGCCCTTGTTTGTTCCATTTTTCACAAAAAAGGAATTTTTCTCAGATTTTTGTGAGATTATTCTGTTTTGGTGGTTTATATGCAGGCATGCCCTATTGAGTTTTATTGAGCATATTTAATCCTATACACCATATAATAAAACATTAAATTATGAAACCAAGTGGCACAACTAGTTTGATTTAATTAAACAAACCAATGTTTAGTCATCATAGCAAACAAAGTTACCTAAAATTAACCAAACATAAAGTTCTTACCGGGTCGAATTACTTCGGGACGGATCACCCCCCCCCCACGAATCACCACACAAGTTGTTAATAACATACACATAATGAAGTTAAAAATTATCTTAAACTACACTTAGCCATCTAGCTCACTTCAATCCTATGTCTTCATTTCTTCTTCTTGCTAAACACTCCTTTTAGTGCCTTTCCAAATGATTTGAAACCTTCGCGCATCTCCTTATGAATTTGTTGCATTTGGTTGAGCAAGACGGTTTGTCGTTCAAAGAGAGTTTCATCAGTTTGTTCAAAAGCGGAATGCATTTGGTAGTTTTGGTAGTTGAAATGATCAAGAGAGTTAAGGTAGGTGGTAGGAGATAGAGTACTTGTACGAGAAGTTTGGACATCATCATCATGTTGATGTGATGACGTGCCTTGATGATCAGAAGATGAAGAAGATACGGAATGACGTGCCTTGCCATGATCACTTCAAGGTCGTCGAGCCTGTTTTAGGGAAAAAGGATGCATGACTCAATCAACAATGTCATAAATGCCATTGTCAAGATGAGGATATGTTTCCATGATGTGTCGATAAAGACGAGTAAGAAACATGCCATACAGAAGATTAGCGGTTGAAGTATATCTAGCACATTTGATTCTTTTGACGAAAAAATAAGCAAGATTGTATTGTTCTTCGGCAACAACACAATAGGAGTAAATAGTTCCACTGAAGCAAGCGGATCAAAGCCTAGAAGCAATACAAAGAAAAATAGGATCCTACCTGCTAAGACTGAGAATAAGAAGAAAGTAGAAGACCACTTTAGGACAAATAAGTCAGTATGGACAAAAGTTGTTGGGAATTCACTTTTACGTGACGACATTACAGAATTACCATAGTTTATCATAGTCACATACGC
The DNA here is from genome assembly GCA_026074375.1 of Tanacetum coccineum. NCBI lineage: Eukaryota > Viridiplantae > Streptophyta > Magnoliopsida > Asterales > Asteraceae > Tanacetum > Tanacetum coccineum. The sequence continues at coordinate 927 of BQNB010204346.1, read as the reverse complement.
GAGGACTAGAATAGGCAACTATGTATAGTTTAGAGGCGTATGGGCTATAAATACCCCTCTATGGCTTCCATAGAGGGGTTGAGTCATTTGGCATCCTTAAGTCATTTGTATCCTTCATCCATTTTCCATCTAATATCACAAGTCCATCTTCCATCTCTCTACTTTCTCTCACTAAAATGGCTTTCATGTGGTTTGACTCACCTAGACCACCGGATCATAGTTTTAATGAATCTTTCAATTGGTATCAAGAGCCATGGCAACATACTCTTGGGTCGGATTTATCTTTATGGTCCGTTTGGTCTTGTCACTTTGTCAAATCTGTCGTTGTGATGTTTTGGTCCTAACAGCCTATTTTTTTATTTTATTTTCGTATCTTATTATTGGTTCGTCTTATTACGTTTTGTCGTTTTGGAGTCAAACAATTTTGTCTCGTAAGGTTTTACAACTTTCATTTGTTTTAGCTGCTTAGAAAGTGTTTGATTATCTGCCAAACCGAACGAGTCAACCTTCATAAACCGATCGAGCTTTATTCTTCTTCAACCGAACGAGTGACATTCCTTGTTGGAACCGATCGAGCAAAACCCTTTGATGACCGAACGAGTTCCTAACTTTTACAACCGAACGAGTCCAAACCAAGAAGAACCGAACGAGTTAGTTTGAAGAGGACCGAACGAGTAAACACCAAGTGTGAGCCGAACTAGTTGCCGTGTTTGAGGACCGAACGTGTTTCACACTTTGTGGACCGAACGAGTCTTAAAGAACTTGAACCGAACGAGTGTAAGTTTATAAGAGCCGAACGAGTGTAAGTTTATAAGAGCCGAACGAGTTATTTTAATGAGGACCGATCGAGTGTAAAACCTTGTGGACCGAACGAGTGGCCACTCTTAAAGGATCGAACGAGTTACAACAATAAGAACCGAACAAGAC
>BQNB010204345.1:0-10698 GCA_026074375.1 Tanacetum coccineum | reverse complement strand
TTTATCCTTTTTGGGGTATTCTCGGATTCGAAACGCATCTTGTTCTATGATCCCTAACAGTTATGGAAATAACGAAAGTCAAAATAACATATAAAAAAAATAAAATAAAAAAGAGGTTTTAGAATATAGGAAATAAGGGTGTTTTATAACTTGTGATTTCTTAACTTTCTCCACGAAAATCTTTGCTACTTTTCAAAGATTTATTTTAGGGAAGTTTTGAGGTATTTGGTTACAAGGCATATAATATTGCGTAAGGACACGCAATCGCTTAGTTTGGGGAATTTTGATATGTGTGAAAACACATATCCATTTTATATCAAAATAGACCCTAAAAAGACCAAAACTGTGCATAAAAAGCTTGTATATGGCTTGTTTTGTCTTTCTTATTGTGTAGGTACGGATTAAGCAAAAATCCTAAGAAAATGGTTAAAACCGGGCAAACTCGAACACGGGAACGGAAGAGCACGCGAAAAGCCGGGAGAAAGCTATCTAGGTCAAACAAAGTCAAACAACAAAAAGACAAAATCCCAAAGTTACCAAATCAATCCTTCATGATTAACCAAATTACAAAACAAACCCTAAATGCCCTAACAGTCGTTATCCTTTTATTAATAAAAAATAACGACCGTTACCTTTTCTATAACAAAACCATACTCCACAACCCAGGCCCAAATCTCTTATAACCTGGCCCAAACCCAAGTCAAAGAAGAAATAAACCCGGGTCAACACAATCAAACACCCTTATAGTAAAAAAGAAGCGGGAAAAGAAGTTACTACTATTTACCCTTCTTCCTCCTTTTCACCTAGGGTCAAATCAAAGGGCTTTTACCAATTGAGGGCTAAAAAGGATAATTCAGGTGTAAAAGTACATCATGGCAGGGTTAAAACGTCACTTAAGCCTCTCATTGGCTAAAACCCATCAAAGGAATGACACGTCGGCATGAAGAAAGCATAAGGGAATGTAGAATTTTGTACTTAAGGTACTCACAGAAGTAACACAAAGGCTACAAACCACGGATTGCCAAGCTGGCAATCCGTGTGAGATATCAAGTGATCTAACGGATGAGATTTATCTCTCAATGATTAGAGGAATCAAGGGTCAATGATTGAAGGAAGATTTAACAAACTTTAGAGCCTAGAAGGTTCAGCTGGATGCTATAAATAGCCCTTCATCCTCACACACACGGGATCATCCTTTTTTTCTAGTTTTTAGCTTTTAAGGTTTTAGGTAATTTAGCTTAAGTTTTAAGTTTTAAGTAAATGTAGTTTTCATTTAAACGTTTGTAATTTTTTTTTCAAGTAATGTAATCAAGCTTTTTAGTTAATGAAATTTAAGTTTTCTTAATAAATTGTCAAAAAGCTCTATATAAGCTCTAGTGATAGTGTAAGGATTCATAAGCTCTTATAAGCTCTCACAAGTCTATAAGCTTGTGATTGAGCTTAAATAGTCATTTAATCTACTTTAACTTTAAAAACAGTTAAAAACCTTGACTATTTGGATTTTGGAAGATGAGCCAATTAAGGAAGGGCTCATATGGACTATTACTGGCTTATCTTAGGATAAGCCAGAGCTGTTGATAAGCTCATTTGAGCAATTTGCTTTTGTTTAGCTAAAGCACACTGTAAGTTCTCATTTATTTCCTTTGTCTTTAAATTTCTAGCTTATTTTGCTTAAGTTACTTATCTAGTTGCTTATTAGTAGCTTATCTGTGCTTATCTATATGTTTTTATGTTTGTTAAGTAGCTTTCATTATCTGTTTTTGATTTTTATAGATTAGATATTAGATTTCTCATTTTGCTCTTTAAATCTGTCATAAAATCAATAAAAACCAAAAAATATTTAGCATAACTTTTAGATCTTAGTTTATAGCTTAATTGATAGTTTAAACAAGTTTATTAAGTCTAATATAAGCTAGTTGTCATCTGGTCTTTAAGTTTGTTTTATTAAGTTTCTTAATTACTAGCTTATATAAATGTTCATAAGTCTAAAGGAGTGTTTGGTTTAGAGAGGTTTGACCATTTAAACTCAAATTGAGTTATGATCTTTGCTTAAATCATATTCATAATCATTTTAAATCAGTAATGAAATTGTTTTCTTAGATTAGATGTCATAATCTAAAAAGTTTAGGCTTAATCACCTTGTTCTTGCACCAGGGGAATTCTCCCTTTCTATTGATTGTTAAAAACTTGATTCAAGCCTCATTGAGCTTGGATCTTGTTTATGTTGAGTTAGACACACTCAATAAGAGTGTGTAGTGCAGGGTTGTCCCTTAAGGACACCTGCATTTGTGTTTTGCCCTTTGGCCAATTGCACCAGCAGTAGTAAAAACAACAGTTAATACTGCTGCCTTTTCATTTGAATTTAAGCTAGCTTAATTAGGTTTTAGGATTTAAAATTGAATAAGTTTTTAGTTTAGATATATGATAAGATAGTTTAAAACTTGTTTTCACATTTCTAGCTTATTTCTTAGGTTAATTTAGCTTAAAAAGTTCAACAAATATCTTAAAAATACAAAAACAGTACTAAGTAGATTTTAGGTTCTTAATTTTGATTTCTAGCTTTTAGTATTTGTTTTTTATGATTCGAATTAATAGTTTATAAGTAGGTTGTTAAGTCTTCAAAAGCTTAGAGTCTGAAATAGCTTATGGAGGTTTATAGCTTATTAAGTTTTTAAGCTTTAAGGGTTCTTTGCTGAGTTTGCCTCCTAGATCATAGAATTTAGATAGTTAAATGTGTTATTTGGATTATTAGCTTATCAAAAGTAGATTCTCCACATCATAAGCTTTCTTAAACAGCTTTTGTTTTTAAAATTGAGCTTATAATGAATTGTGTGCAAGCCTTTGAGTGAATCATAGCCTTTTAGAGCTCAAAAGCTCATTTCCTGTAAACAGCTTCTTCATAAGCTCTTTAAGAGCTTATTTTTAAGTTTAGCTTATAGTGCTTTTATTAAAGTAGCTTAAAAAGTTGTTCTTAACAACTTTTATTCTTTAAGTTTTTTACAGTGTTGCAAAAATCGGCCTAGGCGGAATCGGTCATTAAACGCCTTGATTTTTACTAATCGGCCTAAAAAATCGGTCTGGTAAAAAATCGGTTAAATATCGGTCAAAAATCGGATTAATCGGTCAAAATCAGAAAATATCGGAAAAAATCAGAATAAATATTGAAAAAATCGGATCACTTGAAATATTTGAAGTTTTGAACTTTGAAATACCATGCTTATCTTATACATATTATATCTAAAATTATAATTTTGTATATAAAAAATCAAATCCGATTAATCCCGGATTAATCCCCGCATAACCGATTAATCGCTAGGCGCTACCCGACCGCTCTGGGAGCGCCTAGCGATTTTTGCAACCTTGGTTTTTTATAAAAACCAAAAAAAGGGAAGTGGAAGTCGGGGGTGAGCATGGCTCGAACCCCCGACCTCAACACCTCAACCTTTTTTAAAACACACACACTCCCACTCCTTACCGCTGTGCCCTTGGGTCTTTTTCATAAGACCCTTGCACATTTAAATCGTTATAGACGTTTTAGCCTATAAAGCTCTATAAGCTGTTACAGCTTATTTCACGGCTTATTTTATAAGCTGTGACATTGGGCTTATTTTTCCTAGGATTTAAATAGTTTAAGCTAATTACTGTCATTTTTCTAGAATTTTTAGAGTTCATTTAGTATTTTTTATCATTTATTTTCATTTAAAACTTTAAAAAATCATAAAAAATAGAAAAATAATCAAAAAAATAAAAATCTTTTTTAGAAATATTTCTTTTATCCTAAAGTTCATAAGAAAATTAGTTTTGCTTTCGTAGGGTCTAATTTGCAAAATTTCGTTTTCTAAAGAACGGGATTCGTTCTCGTTTCCGTTTTTCATGTTTTAACGTTCATTTCAACTCCATTTTTGTTCTAGTTTTCTTTAAACTTACTTTTTAGTCAAATAGAGTCCATTTGAAAAGAAAATTTTAAGTTAGGTTTATTTTTAGCAAATTAGGGTTTTTGACCTTCATTTAAGGATCCCGTTTTGCGTTTTTTGTTTAATTTTGATTTCCCGTTATTTGTTTTCATGCTTAATAGTTAGAGCTTGTTAATTTTAATTGTTAAAAGTAGTTAATCAAATCAACTATTGTTTTCCATTCAAATCATTGTCCGAACAACAAGCGTAGTTTCAATTTCACAAGTCGTTGGGGAAAACGACCCGGGGAATCATACTTCCCGGTTATCATATGTATTATATTATATTATATATATTTTGAAGAGTTTCCTTTTTGCCTTTGTCATCAAGGGTAAATTGGTAATTTTCCATAGTATTATATATATTATATATTATATATGTATGTAAAATTGCAATCAATACGCTTCGGGCTTAACTAGTTAATTAGATATTGTCGATGGTTTATTGATCGTGTTGACTAGCAGGTGAACTAGATAATTCAACAAATAATGTTCTGATTCTATTGGATAGTTGGACAAGTGGACTACTAGTGTATAGATTGCCATTAAGCGGTAAGTGGGTAAAGTCTCTATGAGCTAGGGTTTAACAAGATCACCATTGCTTTAATCCCTAAGATAGATTATAATCAGCAAATAAGGATGCTTTACGTTGATGCTTTAATTATGACAGAATTAATGTGTCTAGGTCTTAGGATGATGTAACGCCTAAGTCTTAAGAATGATATGCCACATCGAGAGAATAAATCATTGCACTTAATAAACAAACCAACGTTCTAATCGGATTAATAATGGTTAATACATTTTTCTTATATAAGGTTCAACCGCTCTTTTATCTTTTGTCTATTAGCTTGCGTGGGTAACAATGTCTTGAATTGATTGTAGTCACCAACCAAACCGTGCCAGTCTCTCAGGTTGAAAACCCCCTTTTCCCGTTAGAATTAGGATTTAGACTGACATAGGTTTAACATAGGATTAGAATAGAATTAACATAGATTAGATAGCCAAGATATTAATAAAATTGATAGATTTAACCTTGCTCTCAGTGATCGACACCCTACTTACCACAAAACTACTTCCGATTGGGTACACTGCCCATTAAAGTGTTGTTTTCGGTTGAGTCGGCAAAATATAAATTTAAAACATGAAACAATACAATATACACCACACAACGACACATCAATAATCTAAGTGGGATGATGGAGAATTAGAACGCCTACTTGTCCTTTCTTTTACAAATAATATGCTATATGCTTAAATTATGCCAAATTAAAATTTTTTTCTAGCATAACTTTTGTAAAAATTACTAGTTACTAGTTACATGACCTCGCGCACTATAACCCTTAATACTAAATTGTGAGAATTAAGCCTATTCTGTTTCCAAACGCTTACTAAAAATTCCACAAAAAATATGAGTGTGCCGGTGATGTAGTGGACTTTAGAACTTGGCTTGGTATATCACTCGAGACCACAACGATGAGTACTATGGACTTAGATGGAGAAACATTTTTAACTGGTAAATTTCTAGGAATACACCAAAAAAGCTTAAATGTTGTAAAATTAACTATCTACACTGGTTAGTTAAATCTTGTGTAACCCTTTGCTTACTCTCACTATAAGAGTAAGATCCCCTAGAAAAACTTGTTGAGCCATTCCTGTCTTTTTCACACCATATGTCTATTTCCATACACCTAAGACACCTTAGTCCTACCTATAGATTAAGCCTACTTAATCAAAGTTGCTAGTTGCTTTTGTGTAAAGTTTTGTATTTCCTGTGTCAAAATAAAATTTTCTATCTCCGGTTAGGTCGGGAAATTGCACAATGCAATGGGAAAATATGTAGCTTATGTATTTTGCTACTTTTACGATTATGTATTATGTCCGAAGATGAAGTGTTAAAGGAAAAATTATCCGGATGAATTATGATTGTGAAGACGGTGAAATTACACCGAGGTTTATGTTATGAAAAAAATGAAAAAAATAGAAAATGCATCAAAAAAAGTCAGTAACGCTTGAATAGTTGGTTCGACTAATCTTAAATGATGATATACTTCGGAAGGATCCGATATTCGTTGATATGCGGATAAAAATCAACGATGTATATTTTTGTATAAAGTGGCCGATATCACCACTTTTGTAAAAGTATGTAACTTTGGGATGTTCGAGAAGTTGACCGTTATGGGAATGCCAACTTAGGTTGTCTTTGTCATATCTATGATCGAGGCATTTATATATATTTTGAGTCTTTATCATGGAACGGTCGGGAAAAGTTACTATCAACTACCTTATTTGTTTAAGCTTAATCTATTTGTTTTGTGAAATAGCAATTAACCTTAGGTTTTACTCGAACAAGGTTGAGATCGAGTCATGCATGTCTATTCTGTTGGTACGACCATGTATGCGTGATTCAACCACCTAGTTGGTTTATTACTTTTGGTGAAAGTTAGAAGATCTATACCCTATAACATTTTTCATCATAACCCTTGGTTAAACTCTAATAAGGATGTAATCGAACACACATGTCTATTCCGTTATTACAGTCGTGTATCTGTGCTTTAGCTACCTTGTTGGTATGGTACTATCGGTGAAAGATTGTTAGAATGATCAACCCTTAGCCTTATAATAAAAACCCAATTAACCTTTTGACTTGTTTCTCCCTAGCTCTAGTGCTAGAGATGTGTATCCTAGATTAGTTGAGTGATCTGAGTGATTTTATTTCTATATTTCGTGAGGTGCTTGGTCTCATACAGGTGATTAAAACGAAAGAAGTTCTTAAACAGAAAAATCCTTGACTCCGGTTATGATACATTTTCAATATAATCTAGAGTCTAATTGAGGACAAGTAGGATTCAAGTGGGGGGGGGGGGGTCTCTTTTAATTGTACGGGGTGGGGGAGGTGGTAGTGTTTTAGTAGATATTGGGACGCTTGGTGGTGCTATCGATTGTTGGGTATACTTGTTGAGTACTTGCATTATATCTTAATACTATATGCATCCCTGTATTTATTTCCTTTCTTTGTTTTTGTCTATAAACTTAAATTTTAATATTTAATTTATTGTTCCCCCTTATTTTTACTTAATATTTGATGACATCAAATAACGTTACATTTATAACATCATTTATCCTGAATAAGTTACCTACTTTTATATAATTATTGCAAGAATTTGTACTTAATTGCTTAAAAGTTTTATTTGCAGTAATCAAAGAGTGATTTGTGAAGACATGCTAAAAGGTGCATATTTTGGAGCTAAAACTATGATATTTGAATATTGACTATTTCTGATCAATATGCCGTATCCACAAAAAGAGATACGGCGTATCAGCGCCAACTCTTCACAAGAAAATGCATACAAATAATTCCCAATACGGCGTATCACTCATCTGCCATACGCCGTATCCACTTGGATAGACATTGAAGATACAGAGATATTTATATTTTGGGAATGAATATTTTATTGATTATAACTTTGACTAAGTAATTTTGTGGAGAAATTTCTGGGTACGGTGAAGTTTAGAAATGATCAAATTGCACCGATTCTTGGTTATGGAGATCTGGTTTAGGGAAATATCACTATCAAAAGAGTTTATTACGTCGAAGGACTGAATCACAATTTATTCTCTGTTGGTCAATTCTGTGATGTGGATTTGTAAGTTGCTTTTTAGAAGTCTACAAGTTACATCCGTGATTTGAAGGGAAATGATCTGCTCATGGGTTCTCATGGCACATATCTGTATTCCATCACTCTTCAAGACACATCCACTCCCAATCCTACTTGGTTAATGGCTAAAGCTACATCGTGTCAAGCTTGGTTATGGCATCGTCGTCTTTCTCACTTGAACTTCGATTTCATCAACTTGTTATCAAAGAATGATATTGTGGTCTTCCAAAGTTAAAATTCATCAAAGATCATATTTGTTCTTCTTGTGAGTTAGGGAAAGCCAAACGAAAGTCTTTTCACACAAAGACTACACCGAGCTCCAAAAGACGGTTACAACTTCTACACATGGACTTATGTGGTCCTATGCGGGGTAGAAAGTATTAATGAAAAGAAATATGTTCTCGTAATTGTTGATGATTACTCCAGATATACTTGGACTCACTTCTTGAGGTCCAAAGACGAAACACCTGAAGTTCTCATTGATTTCCTCAGACTTGTTCAAAGAGGACTTCATGCTCAAGTTAGAACAGTGCGAACTGACAAAATCACAAAATTCTTGAATAAAACTCTTCATGTATATTTTGCACAAGAAGGTATAAAACACCAAACGTCCATTGCTCGAACATGAACAAAACGACGTTGTCGAAAGACGGAACCGTACTCTTATTGAGGTTGCTCGAATAATGCTAAGCGCCGCTAAAGTTCCTCTATACTTTTGGGCTGAAGCAATTGCCACAACATGTTTTACTCAAAACCGTTCACTCGTAATTCCTCGACATGAGAAAACACCTTAACACATCATTAATGGCCTCTGTTAAGTTCTTTCACATTTTTAGCTCTCTTTGCTATATCATCAGAGATGGTAAAAATCTAGACAAAATGAAGGAAAAATGTGATGCGTGTATTTTTATAGGGTATTCTACTTAGTCAAGAGCATATCGGGTATATAACAAGAGAACAAGAGTGATAGTTGAAACCATTCATGTCAACTTTGATGAATTGCCTCAAATGGCGTCAGATCACGTCAGTTCTAACCCCGTTCCACAATGTCCAACAATGGCACTTGAACATGAAAGTTTAAGTCCTAGTCCCTAAAGTCAAGAACATGTTCCTCAAGCAGCTGAGACAGTAACAACATCAAATGAGCTGGATTTGCTATTTAGTCTGAAGTTCGATGAATTACTCAATGGAACTACTTCAGTTGTGTCAAAGTCTTCCGCTGTAACTACTGCTGATGCACCTAATAAACGTTAACAACAAAACGCAACTCAATCTACTACAACAATCGTTGCTGCAGATACACCTCTATTGATCATTCAAACAACACCAGAAACTACAAGTCAAGCACCAACTGTCACTGCTACTGAGAACTTTAATCAAGCAGAAACTAATAAAGAAAATGCACAAGTTGAAGAAGACGAATTTATCAACATCTTTAGTACACCGGTAAAAGAACGAGGGGCGACATCATCTGGTCATGTTGATTCGTCAAACATGCATACATTCTATCAACGACATCCTTCTGAACATCGTTGGACAAAAGATCATCCGTTAGAATAAGGCATTGGAAATCCTTCTCAATCAATTAGAACAAGACGTCAGCTAGAAACAGATGGCAAGATGTGTATGTGCGCACTCACCGTGAGTCAAACCAAACCAAAGAACATCAAAGACGCCATGGCTGATTCTGCGTAGATGGAAGTGATGCAGGAAGAAATTCACCAGTTTGAACGACTAAATGTCTGGGAATTAGTCGACAGGCCCTTATGTAAAAATGTCATTAACATGAAGTGGCTCTAGAAAAACAAACGTGATGAGGAAAATACTGTAATTTGCAACAAAGCTCATCTTGTAGCTAAGGGATACGCTCAACAGGAAGGATTCGACTTCGAAGAGTCATTTGCTCCAGTCACTCGATTGGAAGCTGTTCGGTTATTCGCTGCGTATGCTGCACACAAATCATTTCCAGTATACCAGATGGACGACAAGACATCATTTCTTAACGGTCGTCTAAAGGAAGAAGTGTACGTCAACCAGCCAGATGGATTCGTAGACCCACATCATCCTGACAAAGTCTATCGTCTCAAAAAGGCATCAAATGGACTCAAACAAGCTCCAAGGACATGGTACGATGAACTCTCTAACTTTCTGGTATCCAAAGGATTCTCAAAAAGGTTATATTGATCCAACTCTGTTCATTACTAAAAAAGGGAAGACAAATTGCTTGTGCAACTTTACGTTGATGACATTATTTTTGGTTCTACAAACCCAAAACTTTCAAAAAGGTTTGAAAAACTAATGCACATCAAGTTTGAAATGTCTATGATGGGGAGCTAAAATTCTTTTTAGGAATTTAGATTCACCAATCCCCACGTGGTACCTTTATAAACCAAGATATGTATGCTCAAGAGATACTTATAAAGCATGGTATGACCTCATGTGATAGCACTGGTACTCCAATGGCTACGAAACACCTAGATGCTGACTTGAGTGGAACTCCGGTTGACCAAACAAAATATTGTAGTATGGTCGGAGCACTCATGTACCTGACAACAAGTAGACCAGATATTGTACATGCAACGTATTATTGTGCTGGCTATCAAGCAAGACCGACTGAGAAACATCTCACTTCGGTTAAGCGGATCTTTCGGTACCTTAAGAATACCATTAACATAGGACTCTGGTATCCAAAGGACACCGGTTTCGAACTAACTGCTTTTTCAGATTCGGATTACGCGGGCTGTCTTGATTTACGTAAGACACATCTGGTGGCATACAATTTCCAGGAGGTGATAATTTAGTCAGCTGGTCATCCAAGAAGCAGGACTGCACTACAATGTCTTCAGCAGAAGCCGAGTATGTGTCTTTATCTGCGTGATGCGCTCAAGTTCTATGGTTGAGAACTTAGCTCACAGGTTATGGCAGGCATAGCCATCTTGTGCAATCCAGTCCATCATTCCCGTACTAAGCACATCGATGTCAGATATCACTTCATAAAGGAATAGGTTGAAAAGGGTATTGTTGAATTATTCTTTGTCGGAACTGAATACCAGTTAGCTGACCTGTTTACTAAAGCCTTACCCAAAGATA